>JAKFQP010000705.1:45715-158766 GCA_023375905.1 Nycticorax nycticorax | reverse complement strand
CTCTTTCTCTCTCTCTGTGATCCCCTAGCAGACTTTTAAGCTGGGCTTCTTGGTGAAGAGGTGTGAGAGCCAGCTTCCGGATAGACCAAGAGTATGGTGCCAGCTACAAGAGGCACCTGGGAGAACAGAGCCGGAGGGAGAGGTTTATTCAGTAGTGACCTCTGAGCCCTGTTCACTGGTGAGGAGCACAGCCTTGGCTTGTTTGCATTATTCATGTCGAAGCTGCTTGCCCGTGTGTGGGTGCCTGCAAAGGTACCGCTCCACGATCGGCTGCAGACTGTTGATCTGTTTGCAGTGGGCTGGTCCTGGGAATGAGGAGACCCAGCCGCCACCACGCATTCCTGCGTTTGGTCATTCAGCGCCGGGTGGGAGGAATCCCCTGGGTCCAGCAGACCACCAGCTGTCCGTAACAAGAAAGCATCTGTTTTACGGGGCCGAAGCTGTCACCTAGTGATTGATTTGATGTCCGAAATGGGTCCAGCTGCCCTTCAATTTAATTTCCATGTGACTTAATTTTTTGTCTAAAAGCTTTTTGCTTAGCTGTACTTCAAAGTGTATTTGTCTAACTGGTGACTAAATCCACTTGGAAGTCAAACCACGGGATTTATCATGGCCAATGCATCTTTCACATTCTCAGACACCAGTTCCCCTTGATGGGAATGTGGCACAGCCAGACTGCGAGGCATAACCCTACATGAGCAGGAAGGGAGGGACTGCTGGAAATCGTCCACTCTGCCTGTAAACCTGATCCTTGCTGTTCTCCCAGCTCAAAGGAGGGCAGGGGTAAAATTCCCTGGCAGATGATCCTTGATATAGGCAGAACATCATGACACCTTGGAAGCACCTGAGTTCTTGGATGTGGATTGAACTGTAAATATTAAGCCTCCACTGAAGCCTATGGTGCCTCACCCTGAAATGGCAGGTAAATTGACCCGGTACCTTTTCTGCCCACAGGCCACTTCAGGTGTACTCCACGCACTTAAACACAGGGTGCAACCCTCTGGATGCCCACACACCCCAAATCCTGCCAAAAGGGAATTTCTGGGTCATCTGGAGCCCCAGGTAGGAAGCTCCTCCACTTGCATGGCTTTCCTTCTTTTCCTCTTTCCCTTTGACAGTCAGAGCTCTTTCATTTAGGCTTGGGTAGAGGTTTCGAGGCCTCCCTGCACATGGGTAGGGCACAAGATGTGCCTTTATGCTTGATTCTCCTCTTTTCCCAGAACAGTATTCCTGAAATGAGGTTTTTTTATATGTTTTTTAAATGTGGCTGTAGCTGCTTCAGAGCCTGTTGATCTGCAGCCCAGCAAGGAATGGTAAGGTTTACCCCGAGATGCTAGGGCAAAACGAAGCCCTCCCCTGTTCTGCAATCAATTGTTGAACAGAGCAGGGAGAAACAATTGCTCCATGCCAGAGGAAGGGTTACTGCAGCAGGGACATCCTAAGTGGAGGTGTCGAGCTGATGGACCCCTGTCAAACTGAGGGCTCTTGACCTGCAGGGAGGAGTGGGCTGCCCACCCACAGTGGGGCAGAGCTTCCATCTGGGCTCTACTCCTTGGACAGCCCTTCTTCTTGCCACGTCTGACTCCCTCTGAGCCAAGGTCCATGGGGTCTGGCCCTTGGCTTGTGCAGGCCAGGTCCACCACTGCTCACCCGAGCCAAGCATGATGGGGCTACGCATGGGCCTCTTCCCCACACCCTAAAAACACCAGGTCATGTGTTTCTAAAGGAGTGCAAATAGGGCAACAATTGTAGAAAACCACCTTGGAAAATCTGGATCATCATTAATCAACCAAACAAAATTGCTTAACACACCATGGTGCTATCACAGAAAGATTTTACCAGTTACAGTAAAAATGAAGGGTTCTAGAATTGCTTGAATGTCGAAGGGGTCAAACTTACAGTGTAGGTGTCATCTTAGAAATTAAAACCTATGAAATAACAGTGCTACAACACAGCTACCCTCTCACAGAGCACGACCCAATCTCAAACAGCAAGGCTACAGAAGACCTGTAAAAGTAGTGCCCAGCTGAAACAAGGTATGCTTGTCTCTGCAGAAGGGTATTTCACTATTTTTAAAGCATGACTACTCCACAAACATCCAGGGTAGAAGAGATGTTGTATTTTTCACAGATAAATTCTAGTTACAGATCTCTGGAACTTGTAAATAATACTTAGAATACAGAATTTCAAATCAGTGCAAAATGTACAATCAAACACAAAACACATATTGCAAAATATATACAGAATTATTCTTAGAACATAACTCAAGGACAAACAGATGTTTAAATAGAAGAGAAAGGTCCATCTTTTATAAATTACTTTTTTGAAACCAATTAGTACACTAGGTATGTTATTTGTGAAGTTACCACAGCATAGTGACATGTCTCATTTGCAAGGCAGACATCGAGAAACAAGTTACATTGCTAAAAGCCTGTTTCTGAGACCAATCCACAAGTAAACATGTGATAATGCATTACCGGCTTGAGGCACACAATGTGGAAAGTTTTCAACCACTTTAATGCTTATACTCAGACTTTTTTTTTTCTGAGAATCATTAGGCAGATGCACAAAGAATAAGCACGAGACAGTAACTAAACTGTTCAGCGGTCAGCTTACCTTAGCTTGTTGGGCCAAGATGATTTATTACCAATGTATTAGAACATTCACAAGAAATTCTGTAAGACATCTTAGAGTATCTTGATATTAAAATAGCATTCATAAATCTTCTTGAAGTTGGATGATTTAAATAACTAGAGGTGAAAAACAGTTATTGAAACAATATGTAAGCCATAGTTTGAGAAGAGTTAAGATGTCGTGTGGTTCCTAAGTAGGAAGGTTGGTGAAATTTACAGTGAATCACAAACTCTGCGATGCTTTGCATTCAAAGCAGAGATGCTCCCTTCCAAATAATCAGAACTTGCAGCTTTAAGGTATTGATTGCTACTATCTACACCATTGATAATTGGACTATTGCAAGGATAACTTGCTTTTGGCATGTTCAGAAAGCTGGAGTTATACACCTATTGCTATGCTACAGATCCCCAAAATTTTGCTTTAAAATAGCAGTGAAGGCTTCATAAGCACCTAAAATTACACAATAAATACTCAGTAATTCTTCAAGCACCTCTTGCTACCCGGTTTGGCAAGATCAGCAGCACAAAGGAAGGGAAGCCATGGCGAGGCAAGCTGTTAACTGTTTGACACAGGCACACGTCCATTTGCCCCTGCCTTCCATCCGAAAGCGAAAGGGCTGATGCGTGGCACTCCCTGCAGGCAGTGGGAGAGGACTGCGAGAGCCAAAGAGTCGCCGGACCCTGTAACATTTCCTGCAGTCAAGCACAAGGGCGGGCTCTCTGCCCTTGAACCTGCAGTGATTTGCATGGGGGACAAAGTTCTGCCTTCTATAGCTGACATGTGGATTAGGAGTTGCTTGCTGCCAGAGGTGTAACACAGGGTACACACAATATAAATGAAGCCACACCTTCTGAAATTGCATCGTCTCCTAAATAACACACATGCGCTGTGCACCGTGACATGTTAAATGGGTGTGTTGCTAGGAGAGCTGAGGGACAACTACATCAGTAACAGCGCCCTATTAAAAAATACTTTGCTTTGGGACACATCTTTTAATATCTACACGCATTTATTTCAAGACGTCAGACCAACTTTTTCAACAACACTGATCTGCTTATAAAACATTCTCATAAATTATCTTCACAAAAAATAAAGTCAATCTTTCAAAAACATGTTCAATACAATGCTTGTATCAGTAGAAATCCTGTCCTATGAGTCCATGGCAGAAAAGTCATAATCCGCATTTAACTATCTCCAAAGAGGCATAGCCAGGAATCTAAACCAGAAGGCAACTACTTCATTGGCTGTCATGGGAAGCGGAACAATGCTTCCAAAACATGGAAAGAGTGCGCTGTTTCAACCGACGTGTATGGGTTTACAATCAATAGTCACTGTCCTGTAAACATTGAAACTGCTGGTCTAACGGCAGGTTAAGATCAGTAATTTGCATTCGTTTCACTCCATTCCACACATACAATGGCTACACTGTTAAAAAAATACATTAAATAGCAAAAGGAACAGCGGCTTTGAGCTGGAACTCTCCTACAAGCCAAGTGTCAGATCAGTAAATGTTGACATTATAAATAAAACTTTAACATTACTTTTGTGCATTCTAAAATCAGTCTAATAAACCTAAATCTTAGAATAGCAGCCAATTTGTAATTGTTTATACATGAACTTTCAGGCAGTCAGCTCTAAATACATACAGCGATGGGAGGAAGGTACCATCTCTCATTCCCAAGCAGGCTTTCAAGGAGAACAGTGTTAGAGATGGACAGGGATCAAGGAACGCTGCAGTCAGAGAAACTCCTAAACAGTTCCATTCTACAAACTTGTTTTTACCGTTACTTGAAAGTGCATCTTTGTAGAATCATCCCCATGTTTACAAAAAAGTACAAACATTGCAATTTTGCCACATCCTAAGCCTATCTAACCTGCATTTTCTGTTAAGTGCAAAAGTGTATGAAGTGATACATGCACTGGTGCATATAAGATCAAAGCCTGAAAATGAGGCAACGCTGTCACCGTAAATCCAAGGTAGTTCAGTAGTTGCTGAGTCTTTGCTGCACAGCTGTTAAATGGCCGAAGTAGAAGCTGAAGTAGAAATTAATGAAAAGTCTAAGCCCAACAGCCAGAGTGGTGTTTCAGAGCAGGATCTCCACGCCCCCGCTCTCTGCGCATGTTCACCACCCCGTACTTGTGCCTTTTTCACCAGTTTTGGTCTAAAGGCTGGCCCCAAAGGGCAGGAAGGCAGCCTAGCAGAAGAGGAAAACGCAGAGTTACTGTGAAGGCTGTGAGAAGAGGTATGAGGTGCAGACTGAAGGAGTATCTACTGCCAGGTCTCTCAGGTGCACGGCTCCAGCGCATCCCCAGTTTCAGTGCTGGCGTAGGGACCGGCGGCTACACGACACAGGGCATACCTGCTCACGCAGTCAGTGCGTTACAAAATACCTACGCAGCTAAATCTGTTGTGTCTTCAATGCAAGTCCTTTTTAAGTGTCACAACAGCTCTGCTCACCTTCTACCACAAAATGAGGCTTCATTGGATAATGACACATTCATACGCCAACAGACTGCTGCAGAGTAATGTGCACGTGTAAATGCTTAGCAATTCCAAACAGCTGATACTCAAAACAAGGATATTATTTGTTCTTTACAGAAATGCAAACTTCTAAGAGGGTAACTGTGAAGACTAACAAACAATTGTCTATAAAAGTTCATTTAGTTTTGTTCCTTATTTATATCTTGCAGTGGACTATGCTACAGCTTCTTCTAGTTTTTAAAAATGCTACAATAGCCATCGCCATTGATTTTAGACACACAGAAACTTGATTAAGAGGAGCTCAAACGGTACACATGCAGAGCCTGTATTCTAAACACAGTTGTGCTTTTGCTATATTGCCATCATGTCTTGTTGGAAAGCATGTTTCCATTAGAAATATCTGCTGGGAACCTCAGTGGGACCAGTAAGGAAGCAAGCTCTGCCTTCTGTCCAGAACTGGTGAGAGAAAGATCCAGAATCAAGCGCTAGCAGAATGCTGTAGCACAGCAAAATCTGTGCAAGTAGGCACCGTGAAAGGAAATACAGTAAGGCCTATTTTTGTGTGTATGTATGTGTGTATACACATATATGTGCATGCACACATATATAGACATATACAAATAAGCAAAAAGGTTTTGGCAAAATAATGCTGTTTCATTTAAAAATCAATGCAATGAAAATACCAGCAATTTAAACTATATAAATCAAGCATAAAAGCCACGGGGGAAAAGCAGAAAATTTTCTGAAGTAGCACCTGTATCTCAGGGATGAGCTTTTGAATTTCAGTTCTCTTAATTCAAGACAGAGGTGATGTGTTTACCCATCAAAACAGGTGTTAACCAACTGACTGCCTTCTCTCATCTGCAATAGCAGGGTATTTGAAATGCACCGTGACTTTCAGGCCCCTTCTCTCCCCCATGCTGGCAAAGCCTAGTAGGACACTAGGAGGTGGTGAGGAGCGCGCATCTCAGCAGTAGAGACGCTCATGGTGCGATCTGTGCCTGCCACAGTTTGTAGGCAAGGTAATACAGCAGGGCAGTGGAGAGAGGATGAAGGAGCACGCTCAGGATAGCAATGAGCCCGCACCTCCTCCCTGTCTATAGATTACGGTTCCTGGTCCTGTCTCCCGGACGTTGATTTAACACCTGACAGAACCAAGCCTCTTCCCCATCACTTTTCTTGCTGCGTTATTTAAAGCACTTGTCCATGTAACCACTAGGTTCTCACACAATGTTACTCAAAGACTCCATGCTGAAAATCATTTATGTGCCCACTATCATGTAAATTATACAGCAATGTTTTGTTCAAAGGAAAGGCTAAGCCAAAATGTTATGTATTAACCACAAAGAGTTACCTCCTCTCTTCAAGGAAGTCTTGGATACTATGGAAGAAAATACCAGGCCTCTGAGTGTGATGAAAATGTAAAAAAAAATATAAAATAATTAAAAAAAAAAAATTCTTGATACACTGGCCTTCACAGTACCTGGAACTGGATTATCTTAATAGGGGGGCTAAATAGTGAGTTTCTCCTTTTAAAAGCTTTACAGGAGCTTTCCTATCTCAGCTGCCCAGGAATCTGCTCTGATTTCAAAACACACGAAGATTCATTTTATGATGCACAGAAACTTTGAAAGCCAAGTGTGTTTTTCTTGAGATACGTTTTTGTTCCAGTGTGGCATTCATCTGCTCAAACATATGAGAGTCAGTTACTGGAAAAAGGGCAAGAAAAGGGAAAAGTCAAAAGCCTTCCTGTCCTCCACCAGGATCCCCCTGGCAGTTGTGAGAACACGTTCATACTTGCTACCATGACGCTACCCCAAGACAGGCTCGTACAGTGTTCCAGGGATGGAAAATCCCCATGGAAGGATATGCCACAGTAAGGGGCCCTCCGATTAAAATACCATGGCCTGAGAGTTTCATGTTAGGCCCTTAATGAGCCAAGAACACGAAACACTGTCAAGGTGCATGCTGCAGGATGATGTATGTCTGGAAAAACATTAATACAGGCTTATTTACTAGGGCTGTAGAATGGTCAGTACCAGCAAGCTTAACGCTTATGCATCTTTTCTGCAACAAAAAGTCAAGTTTTACTCTCCATTACTGAGTCAGCAGTTGGAAAGACGACCATGCATTCTTTCTGCTGCCCTGAGGACACAAAGCAGTTTCTCCAGCTTTCTGGACAATTACAAGCAGCAATCTATTTCAGATATCCTCTCTTACTTGTGAGCTTCATCCTGAGAGGGCATATCCTGAAATACCACATTTCACCCTTCCTACTTGAAAAGCTGGTGCCAGGATGCCAGAAGAGCTCCAGCTGATCCTTCATGCCCAGGTTCTGAAGCAGAGACAACCCTGTGTTTAATGATCAGGAGATGAGGCCTTTAGCTCTGTACTATCCACACTATCTCCTTCAATAGCATGAGTCCAGTCTGCATGTTGAATAAAAACGTAAGTTGTAGTCCAGAGGGTGGTACTTGAAGAACATCCCTAAAATTAAATTAACAATTTAAACAAGTAGTAACAGGCTTCACTGAAAACAGGAGTCAGTGCCCCAAAAGCATCTCTACCAGAACACTAAATAATAGAAGGAATCACTGGACAGGAAGGCGAGGCTGCAGGCGGATGCCATTTTTGCATGGCTGTTTTGTGTCCGTTAGCGTTAGCTATATCATTCTGTTGCTATAAATGGATGTCTCACAGCACCCACATTCACACCCTCATTGCAACGTGACTGGAAAGTAAAAAGCACAGGTAATGATCAGATGTTGCTGGAGCTGGCACAGTGCTTAGAGTACAGACTGATCAACAAGACCTAGCAAGAACTGCCTCAGCACATAACTGGCTCCAACACAAAGCAGCTTTTGTGTATTTCAATGTTACACGGAAGTCCCCTGGAACAGCTGGAGATGTTTTTCTACATACACTGGCAAGAGAAACGCTCCTATAGCTGCCACTTGAGTGATGAATTCATGCCACCCACAGCTGAATTAATTATTACCATGCAATAAAGGACAAGCCAGCCCACTGGCTAGCTAAGGGGGCTCTGGCCAACATTTAAGTAGCTCCAAGCAGCACATGCGTACAAGTCGCAAAACCACGCTGGCCCCTGCACCACAGCTGGCTTGTATGTGATGCTGACCTGAAGTGAAAGGTTCAATCCCTGGAGAATCACGGTGAGATGAGAGCAGCAGAGATGTGGGTGCAGACCAACATGACTATGGCACCGACAGCAGATGTATGTAGTGTATGGCAGGTCCATGCCTGCTCTAGCGCCAGCCTCTGGCAGGAAGCTGTAAAAGAAGCACTGGATCCCCACACTTTCAGCTGATCTGAAGAGCACACACTCACATCCAAGTGAGAAAAGACAGTCACTGTGTCCCTGGGCCCACGCCTGGTAACAACATCCACCAACGACTGGAGAAGGCTGACCAGGCAAGTGAGTTTTCATGATGGCTATCGCATTCCCAGTTATCTGATGCCTACAGCATGTTACATACACACTATGGGCCTCAATACCTCCAAAGGCTCCTCAGAAAAGCTACTCTGTACTTCAGCTCTAACACAGGACTGTGCTCATTTACTTAAGTGAACACTAAATGGTACTTTTTTTACCCTAATTAGTGATGACTCTTTTAGTCTTTGAGCTTGCTGTTCAGTAACAGTCCAACTGTGACAAATTAATGAAAATGAAACAGCACAAGTGAAGACAAGAAGGGAAGTCTGGTGTCAAAGATAACAGTTTCAATGACAGAAAAAAAAATCAGTGTGACATAATACTGCCTTGGGTATTCTTGTTCCTTTTTTACGTTAGAGCAGTAGCTGCTGAAATTCAAATGCCTTTTAAACAGGCTTTGGCTGAATAATACAGGATAAACTAAGCTGCAGTTGAAAACTTGCCCTACAAGCTGTTTCCCCTTCATTTGTACTGTCCAAATACTGTTGAAGTAAGCTCTCTGAAATATTTTGCCTCAACTGTTCTAGTACTTTCTCTCCTCCCCCTGCACGGGGCTCCTTTTATAGAAATCATCTCTCCTGTGTTTTGTATTTTTCTCTTTACGGTAGTACTGTTTCAGCCATGCTATTTGGACTCATCCAAGGAGTTCTCGGCAGCTCACGTCTCTGTCTTTTTTTAGCTGGGAGGCTACTGTGAGCATTAATTTAAAGGAACACATTTTCATTCAGGGAACAATGCACCAAAATTTGTCTATGGAATTATTTTCTTTAAGAAAAAGCTGGGAGGAGGGGAAGAGTCTTTGTGAAGGTAGATGCAGAAATCTCACCATCTTGGAATCTCTATTTGGCCTCAGTTTCTGTATACAAGAGAAACCGGGAAATGGCTTATGGAAAAGCAACCCAAAGTAAACATTTCAGATGAGACAAGTGGTACGTAGTAGTTGTTTGCAACAATGAGGCACTATCTTTGAATGATGAAGTAGAATCCAGTACTATCAAAATGTAATGAAAGGCACACTCAATAAGCAACCCTCTTCACTAGTTGTCTGCGCTCAGTTTTACTGAACCATCTTGGTATCTACAGTAGGTGTGCTGCATCACTTCTGAGCACAGGTCTCCACTTAGCGTCCTCCTTCAGATACTGGCATGCTATCCACCCTCATCTCTCTCAGGCTTCCAGGTTTTTTTTGTTTCTGCTTGGATTTTTTCAACATATGGACCTAAAACGGCAAGTTTTAAAAGACAGTGAGTATTAAAATATTCTGTAGTCACTTACAAGCAGTTCTAAGGCAACTAAATAATAAACAAGTAAAACGTTGGAACTGCAGCAGAAAAACATTTAAATACACAACTATCTGAAGCACCTAGCCTTATAAAGCTATAGGCTTAATTGGTTTTTTTTACAAACATATACACACATGCATGTATATGTATATAGATGTATAAGGATGTGTATGTGCGCACATATATGTTTACGTACACACATATACACACACATACATATAGATAACACTTTAGTCACTAACCTGATAGAAAGATAGAAATATTTCTCACTGGGAGGACAAGTTAGGTTTGTTCTTTCTCTCTTTGTCTTTTCCCCCCTTTCTCTCAGGAAAAGAACAAAGTTTAACATATTCAAAAACATTTGAGTTATGACCCTCTTTTTCACCCATTTTTCCTCTGCAAGGGCCATTGTTCTGGTAGCCCTCCCAGTAGGGCTACATATTCTCCAAGATTGCCTGTAGCAACAAATCTCTGTGAGTTAAAAAGGCATTTTTAAGGTAGCAGGCTAATGTGTAGATTGGTGTGCACTGCAGTCAACTATGGAAAAAATGTTCTCCTCCCTTATTCAGTTTTCCTTATTCAGTTTTCTCTGCTGCTCTCTGACAGACCTTTCCTTCTCCAGCACCACCAGCAGATTCCTTCCTACCTCGCATGCTGCAGTATTACCATGGCCCTCATAACTGCAGTCTGCTTCAGGGCAAGCAACACTGCCTGGAGATCTCAATACAGGGGAAAAAATTAAGTCACTAGGCTGAAGTTCAGGGGCTATTGTTTTAAACAAAAGCCTCATCTGAGCCAGTGGTGAGGGCCCCCAAACCATCCTCTGTAGAAACTGCTGTGTATTTATCCAACAGTTACCCCACTGTGCTGACTAGCTCCTTTAAAGTTAAGCATCAGAACACCACAGGCAAGCAAGGTAATATGATAATAGCCACTGGGGAAACAAAGTCAACTTGCTAAGACAAACCTACGGCCAGTACCTTTGGTCCTGCAGCAGAAATAATAATCTGGCCAGGGGCCTGAATCCAGGGCTCTCCATCAACTTGAACTGGAATTGGCTTTAGGAGTGTTACACGAAAATATGAGCCTTGGGCTATGCGGATTCCTGATCGAAAACCACCTTGGACTTGACCCTGTTAGGAAGTAAAAGCCAGGATATCAATCACCCCAATAAACAAGAAGCACAAATATTAGCTACACTTAAACTGGGCAGACAGAATTTTACTCTCCCCTGACATTTTAAGTTTCAAGTAGAACTGCTTAGGCAAAATCTGCATAGGATGCCTTATTGACGCAGCATTATCTATTTAAGTTAGTGTATGAAGAACAACTCGGGTACCCCTGCAGGCTGCCAGAGGCAAAATAACGTACACAGAGGAGTCATTTGCATACGCAGGTTGGCCAAGGAGCATGCACTCACCAAGGTCTTGTTTGCTTTTACTTCCCCCTCCATAACATAGCAAACACATTTTCAAAACACCTGACAATACACACAGCCTTCGGCACCTGTGAAACTCAAAAGTCTAAAAGCACTTTATCAAACAGGGAGAGAGAGTTTTGCCAAACAACTCCATATATATATATATACATCCAACTACATATGCATATACTCAACTACAACTAACGGCTGAGTGTTAACCGCAAAAAGTGAAGCGCAATGAACTTTGCTGCTACACATTCTCTTGGGGAATGTGTACAGACACCAAACATGGGGGTAAAAACCTCAACAGAAGGTCACAAAACCAGAGCATGGGTTTGTTAGTATTTATATTCCAAAGCAATGGGTACACTCCTTGTTGCTCCTAACATCACAAAAATTTTAAGGATCTCTACCAAACCACTTCTTCTAATGGAATGTTCAGTATTTGTCTTCCATAAAAGATCTAAATTATAAAATGGTAAAGTTGGCCAACACCAAAGATTGAGCTACACAATCGATTTTAAGCACCCAACTTTCCATTTCTGGTGGTTGTATGGATTAGTTGTCTCTAGTTACCTGACCACATACGCTTTTTCAGCAGCAGATTTAAGATAGTGAAAGAAATACGAAGAAAAGACAAAAATAGCCAGCTGTCCCACAGGACTGTGTTGCCAATAGCAGGCCATTGTAAAAAATACCTTAATACATGGAATAATTACAGTTGCACAAATTAAGCCATAATATTCTTTGCAGAACTGGCATATGTAGCATGTGGATCAAGAGCAGCTACCATCAGATCCTCAGGGAAAGGTATCGGAAAGCCTGTGGCAGATAATTATAAAGCCAGCTGTCTAGAAGGAATCTCTGCCTTGATTGTGATGAGGTATGACAAGATTTTTCGCAAATACACTAAGTGAAGAATGGGTGGTTTTGTAACGTTAAAATAAACTCTCATTTTCAACCCATGGACTGTTTGGTTTTGACACCATGATTCTCTTATGAGAAAACTAGTGCATTCCGTAATACATATTGGGGTATGTAATATATATATATATATATAAAAGTATATATATAAAGTGTGTGTATATACATATATAAAAAAATTTGCATTTCACATATATGTATACATGTATGCTTCTGGCTTTGGTTCAAAGCCTACTTAAGTCATGAAGCATTTCCCCATGCATTTTTAACAAGTTCTTCACACTCTTGTTACTTCTTCATTTTCCATTCTGCCTGTCATAGTCTGGCACCTAAACATGGATCTTCAGGGCAGGCCAATAAACAGGCATCGAGAGGGCACTGCAGTCCCCAAACAGGCACACCAGCTAAGCTAAACTCTCGACATCTGAATGCTTTGTTCACAGCCAGCTGACGCCGCGCATGAATTCTGTTTATGGTCTATTACCATTTCTGTGCATCGCAACAAGTACCTGAATAAATGATGGCAAAACCCTTACATAGGTGCATACTTTTTAGGACTATGCACTTGCAATGCACTGTTTTTTACAAACACAAACCCGTCTGAGAAAATATGTTTCCTCTGTTCTTACTGGGATGCCAACTTACCATGTGGACGACGCCAGTCACACCGACGACTTCCAGCAGGCCATCATCGATGCGTGGTTTCTCAAAGCGGTTATCACTCTCAGACCCCCAGAGGTCAGCTCCGGACCCCCAGCTGTGTAGAGAGCACAGTACAGTGACCGTCTGCCACAGACAACCCTGCCCGCTGCCCTGCTAGGGGTGACTGGTTTGCCAGACCTCAAAAGCGAGACGCTCTGCTCCCCACCAGTTGGAGGAGGCAGCACAGCTTTCCTGCGATGTAAAAGCAGGAAGTGTTCTCCTAAAATCTGGAAGACTTCTGACCAGATCTTTTAGGAGTGAAAGAAGGAGTGAAGTAAGTAGTTTCCATTTGAAAGCAAAAGAGCAGGTAAGAAGAAAGTAACTCCAAAGAGTTTTAGTTTGCTGGGAAATACAGGTTACAGCTACACTCAACCTTAACTTCCAAGGCTTAAGAACTTAACATAGATCTTACTGGTCTTGACAATATTCACATAAGCCACTGAAGAGAAATTAAAGCTAAAACAAGTATCAAGTTTTTGTTCTCATACCTGGCCAAACTCACTTGTAGTTCAGCAGGTATGCCTGCACTTCAATCCTCTGAAATGCTTCTGACAATTTAACACCGTGTTGCTTTTTGTGCAGCATTGACTCTCCTTACTCAAATCACTCACTCACTGGTTTAGTGCATTGGCTGCTCAGAACTAATCATGATCTTTCCTTCTCACGTGCAACGTATACTTGTGTGCATGCACATGTACATGGGTGTACATGTAAATATATATATATTTGAATAAAAAGTTGAAACACTTTCAGACTAAAATGGAAAGAGATACAGGTAGTTTGAGTTAAGAGTGTGATTGAAAAAAATAGTATGGCAGCACTGATTATCGTGCAAACAAAAAACCTGCCTCTACCAACAGCACATCTAAGGAAGCCAGATTTCCTGCAGATTTGCCTTCCTTTCTTCCACCACAGCAACTCTAGCTCCCTACACATGTCAGGGCAGCCCCCACAACCCTGCAAAAGGTACCTGAACTGTGGGTTTTCCACAGCTACCTGGATAGCTGCTGACTCCACATACACTGACCAGCGGGCTGTAGGACCAGGACAGCGTTTGACAGTTGAACCCTGGCTGGCCTTCACTGCAGGAGCTGCTCAGGCACCTGGTCTCTAGCATGCCAGAAAGGGTGTGCAAGGTCATCATCTTTGATCCTTCTACAAGTCACGGTGAAATCACATGGACCGTTCAAACAGTTTGGGGGAGGGGGACAGCAGTAGTGGACAGAAGCCACAGGCCTACAGCCATGCCTAAAAAGTCATGTTTTACTAGAAAACTGCTCTGAAAGAAGTCTGAAGACCTTTGGTGAGGAAATCATTCCAAATGACTGTTAGGACACAAAAGAAATAGCAAATGTACGGCGTTTGTGCTGGGAAAACAAGACAGTACTGCCGTTATCTGGAGTGAGATTATGAGTTTCAAAGAATCAGAAGAACGAAGTCAAAACAGAATTAAGAGCTAGCTCCTTAGGCACAGTTGCAAAGCCAGCGAGTCAGGCAATAATCAAAAATACCCGGTAACAACCATCTATTAATCTAGACCCTTTAACATTTTATCTAACCATTTGGCTTTGGATGCTCAAATACCAAGCAGCATTTCCACACATACATGCATCTGCACGTGACTCTTCCTCCCCTTTTTACCTGGGTATATTAATAAAAATGAGTCCTTCTATACTTGGCAACTCCACCTCGTGCTGGTCCACTTGGAGCTTTATGTCTCTGTGAAGATTTCTGGTATGACTTATCTTCTGCAGCCCAACTTTCACGTAAACGCCTTTGTTGTGAAACCTAGGAGTGGACAAGCATCCTGTAACTAAAAGGAAAGGCCCAGCATAGCACTCCTCCTCATATGCACACCAGTATTGTCCTCTAGCAGGTATGTTTAAAGAGTTTTTCAATTAAAACCCTCTCCAAATTCTTCTAGCTTTACAGGAGAAACAAGGCATAAGCCATGAACTGGTACTTTACATACCTGTTACTTAAGGGATGATTTGTGCTGTCAAGGCATGTGGAGATCTGTGAAATTTTATTACAGAAAAATCATCCCTTCTTAAGGTGTTGCCTGCATGCAATGCCTCTTTGAAACGTAAACTTCATGAAACATTTTAAAATGTTTTCTCATGCAATGCTAGAATAACTAAGGCACAAAAACCTTTGGGAGTCTTTGCTTTACGTATCGCTAATTAATTTGAAATATACTCAGCTGTAGACAATTAAAACATGCTTAGTAATGTCAACTTGTGGCAGAGCTCTAGCATCTCTAATTTCAGAGTAAAAAAAGATGAAGATTTTATGGCATCCCTAGAAATGTCAAAATATTTTAAGAATAACATAAACAAATGTTAGTTAACACACACAGTATTTTGTTCTATAATGGAAACCTTTGGATACATGGCCTTCGGGGCAACCTTAAAAAGCATAAATTTCCATTATTTGACCCTACTAGCACATGGATGTCATTGGAATCCAACTCTGCAAGATATTTCTAGCATCATGTCTAACTGCTGTAGACATTAAAGTGGGGAAGACAGCCAGTTTAGCATGTGAGTTTTAGTCAACTCTTCAGACAGAGACTGTTCAGTTCTTTTAAATTATTAGATTGGAAATGATTAGTCCTACATGCTAGCAGTTTTAAACAGCACTGAATTAAAGGTACCTGATGTAACACCATTTAACATGTGCTTAACATATGCTTCTACTCCAGACAAGACAGTAAGATGCGTCTATGCTAAGACAGATTTTGTCTAACTTGGATACAACTGAAAAGTAATGGAATATTGGTAGGAAACACAATACTTTAAATATCCCCAAGAAGTGCTCGGTTTTGTTGCATGAAGAAGGCAGGCTGCAGAAAATTAAAGAATATGACACAGTACCATAACTGCAGACACAGTCCTGAATTACATGACTTCTAAGAAATACTTATGGACCACTGAGGTCCATAGGATCCAGCGACATTGGATACAGCACCCTGTGACACACAACAAAGGGTAAACCTGTCAGAGATTAAATCCTATCACTCCATTCTTGCATGCATATTCCACTCCATTTATATATCTTATTAGGACACTGAGACCAAACAAGAATGTACAAACCAATTTCTGTCGTGTTACCAAGCCAATTCCTACCCAATGGTTTTGAAGGCAACTGAAAGATTTTATGATTAAAATAGCCAGTCAAGCTTGGATCTTTGCACATCCACCGCTAAGGAGAATCACTGCCCTTCTTTCCACATCTACATGTGGGACATGATTTGGGGAGAAAGTGCCAGTGGAAGTTGTCAGTCTACTGCTGGCAGTAGCCAGTAACATACGGGCTTGCCCACTTGGATAGAAAGAATAAGCATCTCCTAAAGCAAACCGTTGGTCAGATATATGTTGCAGAAATAGTTTCACCACAGTTAATTAGCGAGGCAGGAAGAAGGATGTTGTCGTTGGTGCAGTCTCCAACACCTCCTTTGTGCTGAAGGAAAATGAGGTTTGTATTAGGTGAGACCCACATTGCAGTCACTGCTGTAAATGGCACTGCTGGGGATGAGAGAGGAGGGCAGGGTGTTACATGCAGCTCATCCATCCCCATGGAGCCAGTGAGTCCTTGCATCAGCTTGGCTGCAACACTTGCATCATTATGTCATCCCCAAACTGTTTGGAAGGCTCTCTGGAGTACAGTTATGGAAGCAACATCCTACTGCTCAGGTGAATTTTGGGATTTGACCTACGCAGCTCAGGAATCACCATTTGGTTTGTTTTTCTACAAAAGATGCACTACAGGTATAGCCAACATTCACATACTACCCAATGCCCCACTGGCTACACCCAAAAAGCTACATACACCCTTCCTGAGGGACACTGAGAAGGCTGGACTGATTCTTCAGTTTAGCTAATTGAGTATCTCAGAATAGATAAGACTAAAAGGTGATCCTATGTAGGACCAGTTTCATGGATTATGAAAGTATACAAGTGTTTTCAAAGTATTGCAATCTTTGATGGAGCAAACTGAAAAACACCCTTTACTCTTAAGAAGTCCCATAAACAAATCTCCATAGACTCAGGGAGGCATCATAGCATCAACTCATGCTGTCACTTTAGTCGTCTCTGCGGTTGTTGCCCAAGCAGCAAGCACCTCTGGCAGCCAGAGGAATCAAGACCGTCGGTAACTGCTTTCCAAGCTTTCACAAAATAAAACCTAAAGAAATCAGTCCTCAGGAATGGTGAAGAAATGAAGTGAGCTGATGCAGAAAGCCAGACTTCTCAGAGCTCTTTCCAACTGCTGCACCCCAGAAAGGTAGGTTTGGGGAACTCTTTTTTCAAAGGCGGCGAATAAGAAGTCGGTGTACCAGGCCTTTTTAAATGAACTGCAATTTCCCATGAGCATTACTAAACAGCTAAGTAACTTCTCAGAAGCAAACCTCTCAGAACTGCAGCACACTGCACCGAGAGCTACCAAGCAGAACAAAATGACTGCCTTTTATCTAGTCCTGCAATTCAACAAGCCCACCACTGGGTGGGAAACTACCACTGCAAAAGCCAACAGCTCTGACCAATAATTAGCATCTGTCTGGGTGCTCTTTCTTGGGTGATCTTACTGACCGGAAAGAACTTTACCAGGTTCACATACAGAGGACCCAAGATGGAAAAAAAATAGATGGGAGCTATTGTAGCATTTTAAAACCCACAACCAACAAATCAAACAACCAATGCTTTCAAACCTTCTCCCCCTCAAAGAGAGAGAACAGTTCTCTATCTTTGTAAAACAATTCTAAACCTGCATTAAATTGTGGAGAATATTCTCTCTGCCTAACCTTACATCCAGGAGACTGCCTGCCACAGCAGTGTCCTGCCAATCTGTGATGGCACAAACAAGATGTGGTCTTTTCTGTAATAGACAACCTGAAAGACTGCTCCACGATCCCATGGGAATGGGGGAATGAAGACAGATGCCCTGATCCTTAAGTTTTACACTGTGAAAAAGCTCACATAGCTTGGCACTGAACAACATAAAAACCATTACTGTCACAACATACACTATTTCCATCTGCCCTGCGATGCAAGTTGAGCACAGAATTCCCTGCAGGGAAGTCATCACTCACTGCATGGTGAGCTGCTAGCCGAGGGCAAGGAGTCCTGAACCTGTAAAGAGACTCTACAGGGTGAAGCCAGAGAGCACACAGCTCCCAGGACATTTACCAGCTTAAGGTCTTGATTCAGAAGAGCACTCAAGCCCATTTTTCTTCCAAGGACTACCTATTGCCACAACCTGAAATGTCCTGTTCTGCACTCAAGAGCAGCCAGTTCACATGCCAGCAGCTGTTGCATCTGGCATTAAGTAGCCACCCTTCTTAGGTAATTTACCCAAAATCACAATAAAAAAATGCTAATCTTACTGGCAAGAGTGTGCACTTGCGAATCCTGGGAAAGGGTAAAGCCAGCAATTTTAACAATTGTTGTCACAGGCAGTGAAAAGCAGCAATCACGTGTCAGCACTGTTAGCCTGCACAAGCTGTTTGTCTCCTGCAAAATCATACCTCAGTATGGTTTGTTATTTCCAGATCCTGAATCACAGAAATAGATAGCCCTTCAGATTTACAAAGAAAAAAAATCATCTCTTCTTTCCCACACACCGTTCAAGACACCCTGCTGGCACCATGTCCAAATAAGCACGTAAAAGGTCTGTGAGAATGGTACTAAGTCATCGCCCACTGGCCTGCAAGTGCTGCACACTGTGAACTGACTGAGATAAAGATTCAAGGGATGAAAAGCACACAGGGCAATAAAAGCCAAAGTATAACCCTTAAAATACAGTGGCAGTAAGAAGAGGACACATCTCAAAGTGCTGCAGCTTTGCAAAGTCAAAGCAGTATATTTTAAAAGGAAGAATGAACACAGATTATATTAATTGCACAAGTAAATCTAGAACAGTTTTATACACTACAACAGGCGCTGCTATATGCAAACTTACTGCCTGATCTTACTATCCACAATGTTTTTATCCAGTGGATTAAAAATACAAACCAGTGCCTAATAGTAACTTAAGTATCACAAACAATATCCTGTATTATTCCATTTTTAAGAAAACGTGAGCAAAACCTGTAATGATAGCCAGAACACTGCAAGATAGGTGGGATTACACATCATTACACTCATAACTGGTCAGAGAATATTTTTAATAGTTAGGATTTGAATACTGCATAGTTGTAACTGGCTGTAACTCTCTTTGGCAACTGAGAGACATTTTAGAGGACATTTACTCACAAACATAGGGGAAAGCAGACAAAACCAGTTTCTACAGGAATTACTCATTCATTATGCAAATGTGATTTCTTTTTCTCATCAATTTCTGTGATTATAGGAAGAAGAAAAGTATGTTCTTGATTGATCTGCATGCCACAAAGGAGGAAGGTCTCTCTCCACACCTTTTTAACCACACAGTCTCTCTTGGGATACAGAAATCTTTTTTCATCCTTATTACCAGCACGCAGGTGCTATCTCAGCACTAAGCAAGAGTGGGAAAAGTAGAAAGAAGTTCTGAACAGTGTTTATTGCTTGTGTAGCAGCACTGTCCTCCCTTCTACTAAAGGCTTTGAGTAAGAGCTATGTCCACAACCTCAAAATTTCACTGAACTCACCGTTGCAGTTACTGGCAAGCAAGTATACTGAATAACAACGGCAGGGCTTCCAAAAACTGCTTGGGTGCTCTCTCTTGGTAACGGAAAAAAAAAAAAAAAGAAACCAAACAAACCCCATGAATTCTGTGTCTGTGAGTTCTTGGCTAACTTAATTCCTCCCCATGCCAGCTCTGTCTCAAGCACTATTGTTTGTGGATAACTGTAGCGTTTCAGGATTATCAGCCTTAGTGCAGGTTGGAAGTTACACAACACCACACAGTTTGCCATTCACCCCAGTTTTCCCCGGGATTACCTGCTATTAAATTTCCCTGGTTCTTCTTCTCTAGCATGATGAAAGTCCAAGCTCAGCTCTGCATCAATGCCAAGACCACAGTAATTATTCATCTGTACAATCTGACAAAAAAAATGTGTATTATTTCCTCCTTACATTTATAAATTAAGACGTTCCAAAGTTTTTCAACAAAAGCAAGCTTTGCAGATGATCCTTCCAAGTCACTTGCATCTTGACAGATTCTGGAAAACATTTTCCAGAAACACTGCACTAAAAATAAATCTGTATGGACAATCGTTGACATGTGTAGTCATTGTTTCCAAAGCATCAGAAACTTCAAAATTTAATCTTAATTGCAAGTAACAAGCATAATAAGGCAGAAATAAAAAGAAACGCAGAAATAAAACCAACCTCACTTCTCAAAGCAATTCTATACAATAACGACGCAAGTTACTAAACACTATGGGTTTACCATGACATCACTGGGAAGACACTCTTCCTTACTTTGGAAGGTGACCAGCTTACGCCACCATCTACAACCAACATTTTTATTTTCCTAAACGGAAACAACTAATACGAACCAAGGGACAGGACTTCCACTCCAAAAAAAATAAAACAGATGCCACATATGCAGACATGCAATGGCAGTAAGATGACAAGGATTTACTTCCTGTGTAAGTTAGCAACTCAGTCATTTTTTAAACTGTTAAAGGAAAGATGAGAGTACTTCTTGGGGGGTGGGGTGGTTTTTTTACTTGACACTCCAGTTTCACTAGTGTTCTGGACAGTGTTTGGCATTCCTTCAAAAAGCTTTTCTTATTTGAGAAATCAATCTCTTTCCAGCTGAAGCAAATAGGTATGCCATTGTCACTTGAATCATTTCATTAATCCTCTGTCAGATACTTTGTGCCAAACAGCTACAAAGTATATTCTGCAGCCAACCAGCCCTACCAAAACTGAAGCATTAGCCCCAGATGTATGCTGTGTTCACTAAGGAATAGCTCAGTAAGGCCCAAGCTCTAAGACAGGTGAGCAATGAAAGATTAAACTACTTTAATATCTACCTTCCTTGTGATTTTCACTAGAACAACAGTTCCTAAGAATCAAATCCAAACGGTGCTCAGCTCACCTTTGGAGGCTCAGGTTCTGCAACACCATTCTCTGCACCTTCAGCTGGCTCTTCTGCATCCAAAAGGATAGTCCAGCGATCCATAAGAACGTCGTCTGCCTCATCCACGGAAACCAAAATTGAGTAGGGGTCCTCCCCACTGTATCCAGCTCCCCAGCGCAAGACCCTCCCTAAGTCATTACCTGGGCAACAAGGAAGAACCCCAAAATATGACTGCATTTCATAAGTTAGCTAAAAGCATCAAAAAATGCATCAGCCCTGTTCTACAAATCAATTTGCATCAAGGTTCTTCAAACAAGTAATGGAAGTAGTTAGATTGGACTGGAAAGTTAACAAGCGGAAAAAATATCTAGGTGTTGTTGTGTTTGCACGTGTGCTTAGTATCACATAGAGATAAGCTGTCTCATCTGAAACGCTTTCACAGGAAGTGACACAAAAACCTGTTACAGAGTTGAGAAGTCGGGGAGCAGCTGAGTTCACTGGTTTACAGCAAGGGCTGGTGCACCTGTGGTTGCCAGGGGGAGAATGTTTTGCCCTCTCCAACTCCTGGTACTCAGACACACCCATACCAACACCCTTGCTGCTCATTTTTCCTTCAGAAAGCATGACTGACATTTCCTTGAAAAGCTGGTATTGCATATTTGCTCTCCAACACCGGCCAGAACTCAGTCATGGCATCTCTACTACAAAACTCTGACAGATGGATAAATAAAGATAAACCTTCTGGAGGACTTCTGCCCTCAGAAGAACAGTGCTCACTGTGGTCTTACCTGTTCCTAAAGGTAAGATGGCAACTGAGGGCTCTGAGCACACCAGTTTGTGTCTGATCTCCTCCAGTGCACCAAGGACCCAGCCAACGGTGCCATCCCCTCCGCACACCAGCACTCGGAAGGAGGGGACTTTAGAAAACGTGTGAAACCTTCATTGAGAAACAAAGCAAAGGGGAAAAGGAATGTTACAACATAGTACAGGAAAAGCAAAGCCTCTTACTATGCTATTTATGATAACACATTATTACTGGATTTCCTCCCTTCCCTTTACCACCAGTTTCAGGATCAACTGATCAACAGGATCAAGTGGTGGCCCCCAGGGCTCAGTTCTGGGGCCAGTTCAGTTTAACACCTTTATTAACGACCTGGATGAGGGGACTGAGTGTGCCCTCAGCAAGTTTGCAGATGACACTAAGCTGGGTGGAAGTGTTGATCTGCTTGAGGGCAGGAAGGCTCTACAGAGGGACCTGGACAGGCTGGATCGATGGGCCAAGGCCAGCTGTATGAGGTTCAACAAGGCCAAGTGCTGGGTCCTGCCCTTGGGTCACAACAACCCCATACAACGCTGCAGGCTTGGGGATGAGCGGCTGGAAAGCTGCCCAGGGGAAAAGGACCTGGTGGTTTTTGTTTTTTTTCTGTTTTATTTTTTTCTTTTTTTTTTCCTTGTTGTCTATTATGTTTATTTTTTTCTTGTCTTTTTTTTGTATTTTTTTGTCTTTTTGTTGTAGGGAAGTGATCGTGCCCCTGTACTTGGCATTGGTGAGGCCGCACCTCGAATGCTGGGTTCCGTTTTGGGCCCCTCACTACAGGAAAGATGTTCCGTTGCTGGAGCATGTCCAGAGGACAGCAACAAAGCTGGTGAGGGGTCTGGAGCACAAGTCTTAGGAGGAACGGCTGCGGGAACTGGGGTTTAGTCTGGAGAAGAGGAGGCTGAGGGGAGACCTTATTGCACTCTACAAGGACCTGACAGGAGGCTGTAGCAAGGTGGGTGTCAGTCTCTTCTGCCAAGTAACAAGCGATAGGAGGAGAAGAAACTGCCTCAAGTTGTGCCAGTAGAGGTTTAGACTGAAGATTAGGAAAAATTTCTTCACAGAAAGGGTTGTCAAGCATTGGAACGGGCTGCCCAGGGAAGTGGTCAAGTCCCCATCCCTGGAGGTATTTAAAAGACGCGTAGAAGAGGTGCTTAGGGACATGGTTTAGTGGTGGAGAGGTATGGTTGGGCTCGATGATCTTAAAGGTCTTTTCCAACCAAATGATTCTATGAACTTCAACAAAGTGAATGGAAAACCAGGAATTTTAAAACTGTTTTCTCTAAAAGGAGTGAAAACCACATTCTTCTAAGATTCTTCACAGCTAGAGTTAAATTGTTTATCACTTCCTTTTTCACCAAAGATGCAGAGATCTAACTATTCATAATTTCAATATGAACATCTGTAACTCTCTAAATCCTAGCAGAGATGTTAATTAGTGGTGTTTTTTTTACTTAGTCATAGGACTCATAGTATATTTTCTTCTTTGTGGTATTGTTTTCCTGGTTGCTCTTACCTTTTGTGGCTTTCCATCCTATATACTGAGATATCCTGCAAAGGAATGTTTATATCCCATTGCACAAGAAGCAATGAACAACTGAAAGCATTTTGCCATAAAGCTACAGAAGGATTCCAAGTGCAAAACAAAACAAGCGAGTTACTGAAGTTGCAGCTTGAACTGCATTAGAAAGACAACAGGATTATACAGTTCTGACAAAAAAACTTCGTTTGCACAGCTTCTTTTTCTTGCCTCCCGCATAAGCTGCATTTCTCCCATGAATGCTTTTCTTTTGAAGGGCTTGTCATGGCAGTTCTTTGTTAAAGTGGCGCTGAAGGAATGAGGCTACTCTGAGCAGGCTACAACCATCACTTTCAGTTTTATGAAGTTGGTAGCAAAGTGGTGTTGATTAAATCAAGTAATTGGTTCCTGCCTCTCTACAAGCACATTATGTTCTGTTCCTTCTATTTAGAAATGTTGCAGCTGTGATCTGCCAGGCCCTGTTAATTCTGCAATTGTGGCCCAGTTTCAAGAGTCAAGATAGAAAATTTTATTACGCTTTCCTGTTAGTTCCCATGGAACATCAGAGAAAATACAAGCAAAAATGAGCCCTTGTCGGGCAATGTGACATTTCTCTTTCCATGCCCATTTGATTATAAAATATTTTTATTTTTAGTAGTTATTAAATCTGTGTTACTGTAAAGTACATATGACTTTCCCAGGACTGGACTCTTACTAGACTTGACACAAGCACATACATCAGGAACCACTCTACTCTCTTTTCTTTAGAGAAACTCGAAGTTTAAATGTGTTTTCACAGTGAGAACCAGTCAGGAGGAGTGACCCACTGCTCTGGTCTTCAGGCACAGAACAGAAGCAATTCAGATCTTTATAACCAGTGAATCTGATCCATCCTTTCAAAAAATAACAAAATTACATAAAGATTTTAAAATATGACAGCTTACCCAGGCAGCGGGCCACCATTGGTAAGTTCGAAGACCTGATGTGGGTTTAGCAGCTTTCTAAAACTGTACAGCAGATCCCGACCTTTTAGACCACCACTTTTTGGATTCACAAATACAAGAAGTGGGCAGCAGTTCTGTGGTATCTTGGAAGCCTGAAAAAAGACAAGAAAAAGGATTAGCCAAAACCATGACTAGGCAGGAAGATTATGACTGCACCTCAGAAGTACTTCCTGATGCTTCCTTGATGCTTAGTAAAAAAATCCAGATTCAATAAATAAAAAGATTCAATGTCCAGCCAATGTACAGGTTAGATGGTGATCTGGTTTTTCTAGGAACTGAAGCTTCCTTAACCAACTCCAACTACACAGTTGAGCCTGATGCTAAAAACAAAGGCACTGTAAGTAGTCCTTCCTACACATTTTTAGTAAACAGTCTATGCCAAAGAATAATGTGAGGGATAAGGTACCTTCCCTTGCAAAGAGAGACCTTCTCCCAAAAACAATTGAAACATTTGCCTTAAGTTCTGTGGTCATTTTAGAATGTAGGTTGATTTTACAAGGACAAAACATTTCAAGACGAGGGTGTTTGGGGCAGATGTTGGCATGCCCCTCCCCATGAAATAAGAGGCCGAAAGCTTCTTTTAAAAATATGTATTTAAAATTTTTAATCAGGAGGGTTTGGTGCCAGCATCTTATGATCCTTAGACCTCTACTAAAGCTGCTGCTGAAAGGGCTCTCCAAGCACGGCCGTGCTGGGTGGGAGCCTGGTACCCATCCAGAACCCATTCCAAAGGGAGCCACTGCACATGGCAGAGGAGGGATTGCCTGGGGTACTCCAGAGACTGCATGGGAATGGTACCCGCAGCCTCACTGGAGGTCAAAACTTCCAGCCACCAGAAGCACCCCCTGGGGACTGGCATTCGGCCAGCCAGCCCGCCCATAAATCACTCCATAAAACAATTTGTAAATGGTTCTAGAAAGATCAGAAAACACCAGCACACCTTTCACCCGTCCTGCCACAGGGCTGTGGGGCAGGTACACACCAGAAAAGCCCATTGCACATTTCAACGAGCACGCTTCAAAACAGAAACGTTTGCCACAGTCCCTAAGTCGTGGTAATTTGTATTTACAAATCAGCCAGCATTCAGGGAACTGCAATTTGTCACGCAGCTGACAGGATGGATTCAGGGAACAGAACAACAGTGCTAAATATAAGTCAATTTAGACAAGAATGATTCAGGGGATGGCGAGGCAGCAGCATGACCACAGCATTCAAACGTGTGGAGAGATACCAACAGCTACAGAGGGGAGGAGACAGCACCCAGAGAGCCTGTCGGCTGCTGTCAATGAGCAGCCACCAGAGAGAGTGAACTAAGGCGAAGAATGGAGAAATTAGGACAAACAAATGAGTAACTTTGTGGGGAAGCAAACTGGAGTCTGGTGTTGAGGTACCCCAGACCGTCATCCACCTGTGAGCTGATCTGGATGCTTAAAAACAAATTATCATCTGGGGCTTCCTGGTATTTGACAGATTTCCTCAAATTTTGCTTTCCTGAAAGAGCTGGGTGCTAATCCTCTGCAAGTCACACCCTGACAGATGTGTCAAGATACCTGCAAGCACATAAAAATCCTTCTCCTCTGTGTCACTGCCTGCATGAGAAATGTCCCCTGCCATCCAGCGTGACTTGCAGGCACAAACAGAAACACACTGGGAAGAGGGACACTAAGCTGGTAAGAAGGTTGGTGGAGCAGGCACACACTTCTCTTGCCCCTTCTTTCCTCATCCTTCAGATTCTACCAGAGACATTCAGTTTGAAAACACATATGTTTTCTCCTCCCAAAAAATTAGCCAAACAAGGGCTAATTTGGCTGACAAAGAACCATAAGAGGCTCAAAATTTTGTTTTACTGGACAGGTTTCACTGCTGACAAAACAACTAGGTTGGCGAGACAGAGGCTGCACAGCTGTCCACACAGCTTTCTCCAGAGGAGCCACCTTCACGCTATACTGTGATGACTGCTAGGTCAAAACACCTCTTGACTCCATATTCGGGCTTTACTGGAAAAGGGGAAGCAATTATTCAAAGAGTTCCCAACACACAACAAGGGTAATATATTTCTGTTAAGCACATGGAAAGGATATTTTTAGCCAGCAAAGGAAGTGTAAGGAAAACAATGCATGCCACTGTCACAAAAAGGAAGGACTTCTTGAATTGTAAGGTCAGCAGTTCAAGGATCCACACATCCCAATGAGAGAAGTGGATTTCCTCCCCTTGAGCCATCACAGACATTAATAAAAATAGTAAGCAGAGCCCTGGCTTTTCCAGAAGTAAAGCCATTCTCATTACTGCATCGGTTCCTGCACCATCATCTGCCATATCCCACTATGAATGGTCCTTTGAAGATCCCACAAGCAACGAAAGGCAGAGCAGCTCTGAAAGCAAATGCCATGATCCATGGGGTAACAGGGCAAACTGTTCCTTTCCTGCACTCCTCATTCCAGCTTCTACTCTGCCCTACCTTCCCACCTGACCACTTCCCGTTACTTCCTCTTCAAAGCTTTTTTACCACCTAAATTTCAGCTCCAGCCATTTCAAATTTCTGAACAATACAGGCTATCTGAAACATAAGGCTTGGTCCAATGCCCGGAAACTTCTGGGGTTTAAAAAAAGCAGGGTAAGGGGATAATAGAAAGAAAAAATATTCAGTTCTGCAGCTCAAAGTAAACAAAAACTTTTTCAAAACACAATGAGAGAAAAGAAACCAGTCCAACGTTCAAGTCAAACAAATACCTTACTTGAATGTGGACAAGAACATTTGATTACCTTCTCTTTTTCAGGAAATCAGGTTCTAAAAATACTGGGTTTGGACATTTAGAAGTGACATGTTGAACACATGTTTTGTATTACTTGCTTTTACAGGCAAGTTCTAATGCACTGGGTTTAAAACCAAGTAACTAAAATAGTTCACAAGGAATTTCAGGGAATCACAAAGATTCTTGAGACGTGGAAAGCTCCAAGGCATTCAAAAGCACAGCTGTGTTTTGGAAAGTCATCTGAGATCCTACCCAAGTAAATACACACTGTTGCAAATGCGTATTTACAGATTCTACAAAACTGCCATCTAAATTTCCTAATTGTCAAGTGTCAATATTGTACAACAAAAAAATAGTGAAATGTTTGCCCTGTGTGCTACTGAGACTCCCAAGCAGCTGCAGAGAATGGCTGGAGCTTACAAAATACTGGTACATAGTGTACACTGAGCAGTCCTACCACTCAAAACCATCTTTGCTCAAGCAGCTTCTAACGTAAATGCCTAACTACACCCATTTAGGACTAAATGCACCTACACAGAATAAACAGCAGCATTCTAGAAAGTACTTAGCCTTACAGTTAACTTGCTTCCCATCATCACTCTTCACTGAACTAAAAGGAGTAAGAGACACTGTCAAATCCCTAGGTAAAGGCCAGCTTCTAAGAAAACAATTATTTTTTCAGTAGGGGTTAAAAACTCTGTGACAGTTTGTACAGCAGAGCTGCTACATTGCTTTCTGAGAAGTACACGCTCTGTTACGATTACGGCCACAAGGACAGCACTCTTACGCTGCAGAATTTTTTTTAATCCCTTAATAAAGCCCCAGGGGGGACGTGCAAAAATGAGTGTGTTACTGGGCAGAAGGGGATGTGTGACTCACAGCCTGAGGACTCCCTTCCCCCTTTAGCCCTGGCTTCAGTGCTCTGCTTGAGGAGTGAAATCTGCAGAGGGGTTTTGTGTTGGCTGGCTTTCAGGAAGGAATTTATTACTTGTTTCTTGGAGAGAGCTGAAGGAGGCCATGTGATTTAGAGACTGACAGTCACTGTGAATTGCTTAATTTGTCAGGATTAGCATAATGCGGCTTCAGGCTGGGGCAAGATATTTTATTATCTACACTAATCCCCTTTCTGTTGAGCGTACAGTGTAATCACATGTCACAACAAAGCAGAACAAGGCGTTCTGTGCCACAGGTCTGCCAGCATGACAACCATGGCCTGTCTTCCAGGGTGGTGGGCTGTCTCCTGGAACTGCAGAGTGCTTTAAGTGACGAGTAAAATTCAACATTTTCAAGCGGGCTGTCTGCAGCATCTCCCATGTGCAAGGACTCATGATGCCCCAAGCACAAACCTCCTCCACCCTGGCCAGAAAGGAGTCATTGCATCTGATGAGGAATGATGTGCAAGGTGTTTCAACACAACCAGAGCATCAGCTGGGTCAGCATGGCAGGAGCTCAAGCCTTTTCTTTACTTTTTGGGGAACTGTGACAGTGGAAGAAGAGTGGAAAGTAACCTTTCATGGTGTTTTGGCTAATAGGGTCATTAAACCATCGTGCTTTTAAGTTGGACACATTTGTGTGAGGAATTAGAGGAATGAAGAAAATGGAAAATTTAGCCCTTTCAGGAAACTCCCACATCTTTTTCTACTACTTTTAAGGAACCTACATAGAGTATGCCAGAGGGCACTCCACTGCCCAGTGGCATTAGTGATAAAGCCACAAAAACTTGTCACCTTCATGCTGATAATGGCCTCATACAACTCTCTGCTCACTTCCTTGTTTGCCAGTACCACAAGAGGAGTTCTGGTAAATTCGCTTTCAATTCACTGATTCAGCTATGCAACGTATTTCACCTTGACATGCTACCAAAGAGTGATACCAAACTGCCGCTGCAGGTCCTTACACACAGCGGCTAAACAGCTTTGTAAGAGGCTGTATTTTTTTCACACTGCTGCAAAGAGAGTGTTTTCATTTATTTGGATATTGTGAAATGAAAAAGTGTTTGATTAAATTCTTGAAGGCCCGAGATCATGAACCAGCAGAATAGATTACCACATATGAGCACACTAGTTGCTTGACTTTCTAATAAGCAGTCAGTGCAAATTGATTCTGCATTCAAACTTTTCAGTAATGATAAGAAGAGGATGAATTGCTCCTGGCAGGCCTGACCATGCCAGACTAGAACTGGGCTGACTCCTTAGGAGGACTATCAGACACCAAGTAAGTGAATCTCACCTCTGGAAAACAAAGGACTAGCGAACTGCTAACCACCAATTTACTTCTGTGCTTCTATCGACTTTTAAGAAGGGTCATTTTGTTTTGTTTGATTGTTTTTTAATTTAAATTGCAATTTGGAAATATCATTCATTAACCAAAACACTATGGCCTTTGTTTTATCACCCATTCGTCTTCTGAGACTACACACTAGCCTTCCCTCCCAATTTCTTTGTATTTCACCCACAAGAGGAATGTCAGACGCAGCATAAATTTAATATTGTGCTCAGTTCCTGTTTAAGTACTTCCTGGTGCTGTATTTAAATGGTCACAAAGTATACACAAAGTATAAACAAAGGCTAATAGTCATAGACTAAAAGGATAATCTAGGTTGGACAGTACCTCAGGAGGTCATCCAGTCCAACTGCTACCCAAAGTAGGGTCAACAATCACTCATTAATTTACCCTAGGTAAGTGGTGAACGGTATAAGCTGGGTGGCCAACGCACATACGAACAACACTTGAAGTATTATTTAGATTAACTCTTGGCTCATTTCAGTGAGATGACCAAATATGAACAATACATGCTGAAATGGAAACAAAATATACGTGCACTTGTACAGCCCCTCTCTCCTCCTTACGTATCAGAAAATCATTCCTAGCAGTCCCCTGAACTGGAGTTAGTAAAAATATCTTGCATCAGGTAACAGACAGCATTATTGGCATTTTCCTGGCATCAAGAAGTTCTCTTCAATCATATCAAGTGTCAGAAAACCAGACACATGTAATCAACACAGTGGAGTATGTTCAACTTCACACACTGTGCACCAAATCCAGGCTTATAATGTATTTGCCTAAAAACCGCTGAAGACAAGCATCCAAAAGCAGTCCCATCTTCATGCTGCCTTCTGTTTCTGATAACAGAAACTCTGAAACCTAGTTTGAATGAGGGGGGACCTCATTTTGTCTCACAAAACATAATGCCTATACATGCATGCATAAGAACAAGGCTTTCACTTTTTTTGGAGGGAGAACAGTTTTTAATCTTGCCAGTTTCATTTAAGCACTGCCACTAGTATCTGCTCATAGAAAAAATAATTTTGCCATCACAAAACTTTGACAAGCATAGGACTCTTTAAATGGTAAAAGCAGGCATGTAAGTATGCAGCTATGGTTACTGAACTTGAGACCCTCCCATCTAAAGTTGTTTCATAGTTCCCACTAATTATGTGGGTTTTTTTTAAGTTTTCCACCTTCTGTGAAGTTCTAAGAAGTCAAACCAAGACTCTCATTCCACTTGTCATCATGCAACTCCAGAAAGACAGTAACTGCAAGATACAGAACAGCTCAGCAGAAGTAACTATGGCTACACTCTCTTTTGGACAGAACCTACATCATCCTGGTTAAAAACCACTTTGCTCAGTGAGCCATTTCCCTCCTTTCACCCTGAATCTGCTTCGTTAACATGAAACCTATTATTAAACCAACTGATTCATAGAAAATTATTTGTAACCATAAAAATTAATAAATCAGTCAAGCCTGAATTTGTGCAAGGACTCTTGCACTAAATCTTTCAAAAGACTATTTTCCTCTGAAATCCGCAATGCGGCATTTAAACAAGGTCAAACTCCCTCTGCCACAGAATGGGGGAGGATGAAGATACCGTAAATGCAAAAATTAGCAGTAGTACTCTACCTCATGGTTAGCAAGGAAACAATTTAGTCCCCAAAACGAAGTTGTAAGCATTTTAAGACACACAAGCTAAAACTAAAACCCCACCTAACTTTTTGATCATTGAAGGAAATAAAGAGGAAAAAAAATTGTTTTTCTCCCCTTTATAGTTGTATAGTTATGCATTTGTATAGTTATTCCCGACAATTCAACAGTAACAGCACAAGTGACTTAACTCAGAGAAGTATATTATATATGTGAAGTACAGGCTCTCAAGTATTTTTTTCCCATCACAGTACTTGCAGAAATTCACTCTATGGCTCCTTTGAATAAAATGTATTTTCATTTACTTCCAGTAGAAAAAGTCTTAAAGTAGTTGTTTTTCTTTTAAAGACATACTTTAAATCCAAGCCCATCTCTTACCATAACTTCAGGAATCACCACAGCATTCAGAGGCTTGTCATTGACAGTTGTGTCTTTAACTAGCATATATATTCTTTCAGCTTCAGAAAAGCATGAAATTTCGAGTACAACAGCACCTGTAAAGAGGCATCAGAACTATTTTTTATATTTTCTATTATTATTAGGAAATCACTATCATCATATCACAGCAAAAGTTTACTCAGGACATGATTCAGAAGAAGTTACCCTGAAACACTTGTGGTTGTTGGTTATCAGTGAATTGGGCTATTCTGGTTTTTAAGCCTTCCTTCATACTCCCAGACACACCCCAGATTTTTGTTAAAGCAAAGCACTTTGAGGACAAGAAGAACTATAGCACAGAACTGATGTGTATTTTAAAACTTCCTTTGGGCTTCAGAAGTATGACCTATTTCCATACTCTTCATCGTAACTAACATGCTATTCTCATCATGTAGAAGTGACAAAGGTATCAGGTTTCATTTTGTATCTCATTCTTAAAAATCCAGTGGTTCCCTTAATTGATAATATCTCAGTAAGAATTATTACAAGCAATTGTAATTGGGTTGAGAAGCAATTTAAGATCTTTATGTTGGCTTAGATCCTGAAAGGGGAAGTTGGGGAAGAAAGGAAGACAAAAGGGAAAAAATAAAAGAAAATAAAATACTGACAAGTTAGTTTAAAGTAAAATACTTAGTGAGAAGGAAAACAGGGCAGGACAAGAGCAAAGTGCATAACGGACAGCATATGAGATGTAAGCTGGTAACACAATGTGGCTGCAACCAAAAGTGAAGAGTCAGGAAGTTACCAGAAACATAAAAATACTCAGAAAGTGCAAAACCACAAAGAACAAAATCACATACAAGCAGAAGCATCTGAAAAACACATGCAAGTAAACTTGGTTAAGTGAAGCTGTGACGTGAAAAGAGTATCACAAAATCAACTATTCTCCATTGACAAATATGAAAAGGAGGAGGCGCGTCTGAAAGCTTTATGGTTTTCCTCATGAAAAGTCAATATTAACTAGCCACATGGAGACAGCAAATGCACAAAGGAAGCACACATCAGTCTTCAAAACCATGCTAGAGAAATACTCGTTTAGCAGTCACGTGAAAGTTAAGCCTGCCAAAGGATGTGAAACATCTTGGATATGGACACCTGAACATCTCAAAGATAAATTCCATACTTTTACACAGGTCTCCACGTGACCTCTGCACTAAAGCTGCACAGAGCCACTGCTGCTCCGGCTCTCAGAAGCCTCACGGCTTCTCTGACCTTGCTGAAATAAAATTCGTACAGCAAAAGCAAAGCAACAGCTCAAAGGATGAATGCAGAGACGAGCGTACTGATTTTCTTCAGACTTCCAGCCACTGAACCCTGACTTAGCACCATGCTAGGAAACAGTGACTGTGAAACAATCCCATCAGTTCAACAGCAGTACCATATTTTAGTGTTTTAGAAGTCAAAATAAAGAGAGAGCACTTGAAGGGTTTTTAGCATTTCAGTGGTGTTAAGACTATTCAGTTGAAGTGCAACTTCAAAACTCATTTTTAGGATGAAATATTACCACTTTCTGGTACACAAGGCATGAAGCCAATCTTTTTATTTTTTTTTAATAAGGTAACACTAGTCCACTGCTCTTCATAAATACAACGTCTTACATTTTATCTAAACAGCTTTTTTCTTATGCAATAAGACTAACATACTCTGAGCTTAGAGCCTCTAGTATTAGGCTGCAGTTTTGAAAATAGATATTGTTTGCAAGACTAAAAATCTTAATGCTTACCTTGTGCTTGATAAACATGACTCACAGATACTACATTTGCTGCAAAGGGCAAAAATATAAACACATAAAACCTTGGGTACATTTAAAGTAAATATTTAAAATATTTGTTAAAGTTACATAAATACAGTATAAATAAGTACTAAAAGTTATACAAATATAGGGAGAACCTCCAGCTAACACTTTCCCTCTCCTAAGTTTACTTTGCAAGATAGAAAAGCTAAACTGATATTCATAAAAGGTGACTATGAATTCTTTCTGGCATTTAGTTTAATTCCTCTTGAAGTTACATAAAATATTGGGAAAAATGCTTAGTTTCCTGAAACAAAAAGCATGATGCATTCCAGACACTGTTTATAGAACACGTTGGTTGAAAGAGTATTATGAAAAATCAATTACGCTTCTTTGAAAAATAAATTCTTTTCACTGAGTGCTTGTCCATATGTGTGTGCACACACTGCTCATACTTCTCTGTGACCAGGCACAGAGCTCATGAACAACATGAAGGACAGCCCATGCAAAAAATGTCAGCAGTTAATAAAGGTGAGGAACATTCACGCACAGGGAATTAAACTGCACTGCCATAATTTGAACAGGTATATACAGTTCACTTCTAAAAAGTGATGCTTTTTCACTGAAAAAAACCCAATGGTGTGGTCACATACAACTCAACTAATGTAATAATAATTCTGTGAATAACGAGCTGTCACATCTCTCATGCACCCATAAACATGTAAAAATGAATAATAAAGGCCCCCTGTGAGAGTACAAGGCAGACTGATTTTTCAAATAAGGTCAGAAAACGTTAAGAAAAAAATAATAAAAAGGATTAATAGACACTACTACATTTTATTCTGTTCAAGTGACTATATCTCAAAATGCACCTGTTTACTTACTTTTGATAGCTAATTCATCCTTGAGAATAATTGTGTATTCTTCAGGCGAAAGTTGAGGTGGAAGACCACCAACAAATAAATTTACTCGTACAGTGGTTTTACTGTTTTCCACAATGTAAAATCTTGTTTGATTCATCTGACGTATTGAAGTCTACAAAAATAAAGAAAAATAAATGATGTGACATTTGGCAAAAAGGTATCATGATACAAAATCACAAATAGTTCTGAACTTAGCAAGCAAGTGCTCTACACCTAGAGAATATCACGAACAGAAACAAACTTTAGTCCAAGCACTTAGCTTCTCTACAGATGAGCCAGCTGGGGGGGCAACTGATTACTTATTTCTCTGTAAGAAAGGGGGCTCCCTAACTGCTATAAAAGAGGATCAGGTTTCTTTTTCATATTTACCTTTCTTATGTCCTTGAGTCTATTAAGAATCAGTTCCTGATTGTCCAGGACCATGCGTTGAACTAGAGACAGCAAGAATATCAATCATGTTTGCACTGTAGGTTATTATCAGGCTCAATTAAATAAAAACAATAAAAAAGAATTTAGGGAATATTCACAACTCTGCATATAACTAACATTAACATAAAGGACCACACAGACCTGAATTACTCATTATTTGACAGAAAAAACACATAGGTGCTTTGAACAGTTTGATTTTGTTCACAGATCTTAAACACCACCCTCCTTTTAAAAAAGTTAGAAACAGCTTGAAGCCACTCAGAGACAAACAGTACTTCAGTAAAAAGCTAATCATTTGACAGAAGACTTTAAAACTACAGTAATAACCAACTTCTGTATTTCATTAAAATATTAAACCAACTGTAACAACTTCCAGCTAAAGCAAGGTTGTAAATGATGCTTTAAAACAGAGCACCAGAAACCAACCAAGGTTAAGACACTCACATGGCCACAAACACCTTATAGAACAACTTACTGATAATGCTCACAAAGAAAGCAAAGTATCAGGCCAGTATTTGAACTACAAAGATATTTACTTGGGTGTGGCCAGGGCATCATCAGACTACTTCAGTGGCTTTTTTTCTCTCTCCATGCAGCCTTACAAATAATGAAGCATAAAGGGATGTTAACTTGGAGAACACCAGCTCAGCTCCTGCAGGATCACAAACCTCTTGAGCAATGCTAGGACTGTGTATTTCTGTACTTCATAATGCACGCACATACTCCTTGGACTATCTCAGGACTCAAATTTGTTCCTGTTTGGCGGCAGTGTCGGGGGAAAGAGAAGAGAAGGAAGGGAGCCAACTCAAATTTACAGTTAATTTTTACTAAATAACTGCAGTTAAGAAAATTATGTCAGTTAAAGGCAGCTCCCCAAAACAGGGCTCTTTGCCAAAGTTTCAATACCCACCAGAAACCACTAATAAACCTCTATGTGATGATGAAGAAAGAGAAGGGAACCATATTCCCAAAGGATACACAACACCGAAAAGAACCAACACAACATCTGATTAAGTGTTTCAACATGATGGCAAAGTTTCATTTGTGAAGGCATTTATTGCAAAAAATTAACTGTGACTGTGATAAAAAGGAAAAAAAAAAAGCTAGAAGATCAGTTACAGATGTGCCTTTGGCCAATGCTTCTTCAGTTACCTTGCTTACTGCCCATAAGCACTTCCACCAATTTGAAATTCTGTAGGCACTCCGTCTGCCAAAAGATGCAACATGTAAATGTAGTTTCTGAATTAAATGTAATTTTGCCCAATGTTTATGTTAAAGTTGTGTTATACACTGCACACACAGAGCATGGAAGATGAAACATTTTTAAATCAGCCACAATGTTCTTCCCCATACCCACTCCTCCCGAGCCAGGAATCTTCATTTTATACACTCAGCCTCCCACACATGGTGTCAGGCTCCCATGCCTTTAACTATGTTGGCATCCTCACAGTCCCATGCTGAAGGGGCATCTGTAAAGCCCGGTTAACTCTACCCTGCAACAGGATACTTCTGGAGTGTCCTTCCAGAGAAAACATGCAGGACCAGGAATGAACCTGCTCTTTGAGAAGATGGCCCAGGAACCAGGCTTGGCAAAAGCCATCTGACCAGTCCCCATCTCCTGGGCCACTCCACCAGTATTGCTGGGATGACACCCTCTATCATGTGTACCACAGTCACTTCTCCCAACTATACTGCCAGGAACCATTCAAGTCCCTCACAGCTGCACAAGAAAAGTTCACACAGCCAAGAGCTGCGCCATTTACTAGGGTTATTGCAACCCTGGAAACATGTGACGTTCAGGACCGAGGAAGTCTCGGGTTTTTTTTTTGGCCTTGAGACTAAGAGGACAAGGGATCTTGCTTTACATGTCATAAACAGGTATTAAAAACCTCAACTGCCTACATTTTCTTTGCCTGAAATTTGATGAGAGCAACTTGGAGAGGATCTTCAGCACAGGCAAATTCTGGATATTAAAAAGAGACTTCCTATACATGCATCTTCAAACAGAAAAAGGAGAAAACCCTTTAAAAAAATGCAATACCAGAGCCAAGTAATTAAGTCTCTTACAACATAAAACTAGCTTCCCAAATAGAGATGTGAAGATCTTTCCCAGACTTTCCTGTCTGACAGTTGCTTTTTTTCAGATGAGACAAGACTTCTGACAAGATTTTCCAAGTTTTGCTAAAAGGTCCACAGCATTTGGGGAAAAGGACTGAAATAAAATCCTAGAACCATCCTATGGTGCAGAACGAGCTGCATGCACTATGTAGCTGTGTACACCTAGACGGAGATACACGATTATCAACTATGGCAGACAGCTAGCCACATGCATGTTCTTATGTACCCTGTAAATAACCACAAAAGGTGGTGGTAGTCCTCTGTGAGCATGGCTGTGCCCTGGAGCAGTGGAAGTGTGCTGATCTGCTGGTGTGCTCACAAGCCCCTACTGCTGAATGAAATGTGCATGCTACAGCTTCATGCCTTCACACCTGTGTGTCTGATTAGGATTGCCAGTGTCTTTGGCACACTTGCAAATCCTACTAACATGTTTCCTAAAAGTCATGCTATCTTGGTACCAACTGTAAGAATAACAGGCAGACTGAAAAGAGATCATCTTGCAAGAAAAACATGAGCATCTACAAAATTACAAGATGCATCTAATAATTTCCAATGAGGTGGGAAGGAATGCAGATGATAAAGAACATAGGTGTCATTCAGCCTTGCGTCCTTCCTTGTAGTCCTTGAGGACTACAGAGATGCTGTTCACCACTTCAGGGAGAAAATTTGTGGGGCCAAAGCTCGACTAGAGTTCAAGCTGGCCAGCACCATGAAGTACAACAAAAAGGGCTTTTTAATATGTTACAGCAAAAGAAGGATCAGAGATAACAGTGGTCCATTGTTTGATGAGGCCGGTCACCTCACAAATAGGGATGCAGAAACAGCGAAGATGTTTAATGCCTTCTTCGCCTCTGTCTTCAACACTGACAATGGGCCCTGAGGTCCCTGGAGCCCTGTGTTGGAAGACCATGACTAAGAGGATGATAAACTCCCAGCCAACCCTGAACTTGTTTGAGACCTGCTGCTCCAGGTGGATGCACATTAATCTATGGGGCCCGATAGGATTCATCCCAGGGTACTGAAAGAGCTGGCCAAAGTCACCATGGGACCTCTCTCCATCATTTTTCAACAGCCTTGGGAGTCTGGAAGGGTCCCAGTTGACTGGAAGCTGGCAAATGTCCCAGTTTTCAAGAAGGGTAAGAAGGAAGACCCTGGTAATTACAAGCCTGTCAGTCTCACTTCAGTGCCTGGTAAAATTATGGTGAAGGTTATTCTGGGGGTTATTGAAAAACACTGAGAGACAAATTGGTCATAGCCAGCACAGGTTCACAAGGGGAAAGCCCTGCTTAACCAACTTAATTTCCTTTTATGAAAAGTAACCCATCTAGCTGACCAAGCGAAGCCAGTGGATGTGGTCATTTGGGATTTTAGCAAAGCTTTTGATACTGTCTCTCCTAGATAACCTGTCTGGCACAACTGGACAAGTCTGTAATACGTTGGGTGAGCAATTGGATGACAGATTGGTCTAGAAGGGTTGTAGTAAATGGGGCTATATCAGGCTGGTGGCCAGTCACCAGTGGGGTTCCCCAGGGCTAGATTTTAGAGCCACTGCTCTTTAATGTTTTTATGAATGATCTGGACACAGGAATCGAATGCACATTAAGTTTGCTGATGATATTAAACTAGGAGGAGCTGTGGACTCCCTCAAGGGTAGGGAAGCCTTACAGAGAGATCTGGATAGGCTACAGAGATGGGCAATCACCAACCATATGAAATTTAACAAGAGCAAGTGCCGGATTCTCCACCTGGGACAGGACAATCCTGGTTATATGTACAAACTGGGGGAGAAGAGGCTGGGGAGCAGCCCCACTGAAAGAGATCTCGGGGTTTGGGTGGTTGGCAAGTTATATTGAGTCAGCAGTGTGCCCTGTCAGCCAGAAGGGCCAACCTTGCCCTGGGGTGCATCAAGCATAGCACAGCTAGCCGGTTGAGGGACGTGATTGTCCCACTCTACACTGCACTCGGGCAGCCGCACCTCAAGTCCTGTGTGCCGTTTTGAGCACCTCAGTATCAGAAGGACACCAGACTATGAGAGTGTGTCCAGAGGAGGGTGACCAAGATGGTGAAAGACCGTGAGGGCAAGACTTAGGAAGAATAGCTGAGGTCACTTGGTTTGTTCAGCCTGGAGAAGAGAAGGCTGAGGGGTGACCTCATGGCAGGTCTACACCTTCCTCACAGGGGGCAGCAGAAGGGGGAGGTGTTGATCTCCTCTCTCTGGTGACCTGCAACAGGACATGAGGAGATGGAATGAAGCTGTGTCAGGGGAAGTTCAGTTTGGACATTAGGAAAAGGTTCTTCACTGAGAGGGTGGTGGGTCACTGGAACAGACTCCCCAGGGAAGTGGTCATGGCACCAAGCCTGGCAGAGTTCAAGAAGTGTCTGGACAACACTCTTAGTCATACAGTTTAGTTTTAGGTAGTCCTGCGAGAAGCAGGGAGTTGGACTCAGTGATCCTTATGGATCCCTTCCAACTTGAGATATTTATGATTTCCTTTGCAGAGCAGAGCAAAGAAGCAGGAGACATGTGTGATCATCCTAACAGTGATTGCCAGCTTCCCAACAAGTTAAGATTAGCAGTGTAGTTACATATAAATGTATTTTAAATATGTCAAGACATAAGCAACCAGAAAAAATATATTGCATGCCAAGAATCATTGTCTTCATATAAATGAATCTGCTTGACCCAGAAAGACTGATGATAAATTCCAGTACAGAGCAACCAGGTCTACCACCAAGACTGCAGAAAGTTTTGAGCATCATACCAGTCACAAGACATCATCTACCAAACATTAACAACATCCACATTAACCATGAATGGACTGACTATAATTGTTCTAAAGAGAAAAACATACACACCCCACTTCAGGGTCACTCAGGTGATATATAGACATGCTTATGATCTTTCACTTACCTGCCTTCCAAGTAATGGAAGCACTTCTTTGATCACAGTCTGTGTAGTGCTATCCTTATTTACTCGTAGAGAAACATATGCCATTCCCACCCTAAAGAGAAAAGAAGTACTTATTTTAGGACAATCATTTGCCCTATCCTGTCTGTACCTTTTTTACCTAAGTGACAAATTTTCTATGGGGGATAGGCTGAGATTTGTATTAGTTGGAGAATGTTGGTCACTGAGGCTCATGGCAGATGCAGTATTAGCTCCACAGACAAGCAAAGACATTCATCTCAAGGAACTGGTCATTACAATTGCACCACTGCAAATTAGTTTCTGCCTATACACAGAATTACCTGCAAGTCTTTCTTAAAATTTGGCGATGGGAGTTGCACAAGTAAAATGAACAAATGTTTAAATTTTAACCCACTGTTCTTAAGAAATGAACAGGTCACCAGCCAGTCTTGTTTCCACTGCTAAATATGCTTAAAATGTACATTGTCTCAGTAGTAAATGGAACAGATTTTTTTCTTTATTTTCCCTCCCCTCAGATCAGAAGTTACACTGAATGCTACCTACTTAGTATTTCTTCAAAAAAAGGTCAAATTTTCAAGTGACACGTGTATGTCATCATTTGTTTATAGATGCAGTTAATGTAAAGTTGCATCTTCTTGGCCAAATGCACAATAATAGAACTGCAAAAGTTGCACAGTATGTTCCATGCATGTAAAGAAACCCACAAGCACGTTTCCAGGCACAGAAATGAGTAATATGTATATGACTCATTCAGAAAAATAAACAGAAGAATCCTGAAACACAGAAGATGACAGTTCATTCCCTGTTACACTTGTGCAACTACAATAACTGAAACAGACCAGGCTCGACTACACAGGACAAATGTAGCCAAGCCAGGTTAACACTGTGATAAAGGAGGAAAACACTCACTTCAGCCAGGCAGGATAAATTCTGATTACTTCCTCGTCCTTTGGTTTGGCTCTGATGATCCAAGCTTCAGGAATGGATTCTCGGAATACCGAGCCCAAGTTGCTGTCCTCTCCAGCATCGTTCCTGTTGATAACATCATCAGACAGCAGCGCCTGCTGCGTAAAGGTCTGAAGCTCATACTCCTGCTGGTCATCATTTATGTAGTGCGCCCTCAAAGCAGCTTCCTACGACAGAGCAAGATAAATTAACATTTTCTTGAAATTACACCATTAAAACCTGCACAGCCATAGACATTTATAAATACCTTACTCATGGAACCAACCTTTAATGCATGTTTTAAGCACAGAACAGTGGATAACTAGCAATGGCAAAACACAAAACAAGAGCAACATTTTGAAAACAAATTTTGGTGGAATATACAAAAAGAAAACTTGAGATATCCATGGATTTGAACACAGCCCACAGCATTTTTGTCATGTGATAGTCATTTTAACTCCGTAAATCGAATGTAAAAATTCAGCATCAATAAAGCTATGCTCACTGCATGCAAAATTTACTCCACAAGGAAAATGGTAAATTACACTTGATTTGGACCAACTCTGCATATTCAATCTTCTTGCACTAAGGGGATGCTAAAAATTAGCAGCTGCTCAGCCACAAGGCTGCCCTGAACCCACACACCTGTGAAGAGGTTGTGCCAACAGAGTTGCTTGCAGTGAATACAGCCCAGTAAGTAACTTATGAGAACTGGTATTAATCTGCCCTGGTATTATAAGCAGCAGCCTGATAAAATGTGCTTCAAAAGCAAGTAGCACTCCTGCATAAAAGCGTTCTCAGCACTGTACACAATTTTCCTTGAAGATCTTTGATGTGCAAGAACACTTTCAAAACTCCTGTTGATTTTGAGCACCAATGTAAAAATAAAAATCTTAATGAGCTGCAGGTTTAAATTGTCAAAATTTGATGTAACAAATTGTACAGACTCCTCTGCCAAGTCCTTTAGGACTCGGAGTCCTCACCATGCTCAAATCTACTGTGCACCACTCCATACCCCCTCTAGGCTTCATTTCTGCGCAGCATGNGGGGGGGGGGGGGAGTGTGTGTCTCTGCACAGCACGGGGTCTCTGCCCAGCTCAGTAAATTAAGATCTTTACAGAACATTTTATTTAGTATTGAGTCACGTTTCCAACCGCAGATGGAGCACTGAGAAAGCTAAGGAGTGCCACTATGTGATCAATAATTCATTACTTTCACAGCCAAGGAGCAGAGGCAACTGTGGCATGCTTCAGTCTTCAAAGCTGATTAATTGAAATGCAGTAGCGGTGGCTGTGCAGGATAAACGTCAAACCACTAAATACAACAGAAGAGGAGCAAGATCTAAGGAGCTCATTATTCAGCCTTGCTCACATCAGTAAAATCAGACTTCAGTGTCACACAGGGAAGGAGAATGACTGCTTAACATGTCAGATGCTGTGATTCCCATTATGCTATAGATATGCAGGCCACCACTTCTTCAGATGCTCTAAAATAAGAGCACTCCATGAAGAAGTCAAATTATATTGCAGTATTATAGCCCATTTATGGATTTTGTCGTTGTTGAGTTACATTTGTAAAACTGTTAGCTTTTGATTATTGTAATATACAATTGTATGCCCCTTTACCACACTGGAATATTGACCTTCACCAGCTATCTTACCACAACTTCTTCATTTTTTGCAATCCTTGGAACTGAAATCAGTCGAAATTGATTGCGTTTCACTGCATCATTCCCATCAAATATCTTTAATGTTTGTTTACCTGAATGAAAACAATTATTGTATTTCAATAACACACCCCTCAAATCATAAAGCTACCTGAATAGGAAGCATATAATGGAACTATTAAAAACCTGCTTTTCACCCATTGAACTGCTTCTTCATCACAAGCTTTGAATCTTTTCGTTTTTGTTTTGTTACTGTTCATTTAAAACAGGGTTACATTTGCAGAGGAAAGCAGGAAGAGTATTTCAAGTAACCATAGTTTTACCCTGGCTTTTGATATAACTGTTTAGATATAACTATATTGCTTATGTTATCACTTCTTCATCATCACCATCCAAGACTGCATTTATTACCGGCGAGTTCAACAACATGAAAACCAAGAGAGAGTGCCATCGCCTTCAGAACAGCTCCCAAAGCACTGCCAGTTCTGAGAGCATCCTTCTGAAGAAAGTCCTTAAAGTACTTAAAGAGGCACTGTCTAAACATGCGGGGATGGGCTTCCAAAGCTAAAGCCCATATAGAGCTGAGTCTGGCAAGGGACATGAAGGGCAACCAGAAAGGTTTCTACAGGCACATCATCAGCAAAAGGATGACTAGGGATAATGTGGGCCTGCAATGGCCCACATGAATGGCAATGGGGACCTGGTCTTAAAGGACATGGAGAAGGCTGAGGCACTGCTTGCCACTTTGCCTTGGTACTTACTTTACTGGTAAGACCAGCCATCAGCTCCTGAGACCAGTGGGAAAGTGCAGGGCAAGGAAGACTTACCCTCAGTGGGGGAGGATTAGGCTAGGGAACATTTACACAGACTGGAAATGCGCAAGTCCATGAGTCTGTTGCAATGCACCCACGGGTGCTGGGGGAACTGGCTGATGTTGTTACAAGACCCCTCTCTGGAAAGGTCATGGTGGTGTGTGGGAGGTTCCTGAGGACTGGAAGAAAGCAAGTATCACCCTTACCTTCAGGAAGGGTGGGAAGGAGGATCTGAGGAACCGCAAGCTTATCAGCCTGACCTCAATCTCCATGAAGAACTCACCTTTCTCATAGAATTTCATACAATAGAATCATAGAATAGTTTGGTTGGAAGGGACCTTTAAAGGTCATCTAGTCCAACCCCCCTGCAGTCAGCAGGAACATCTTCAACTGGAGCAGGCTGCTCAGAGCCCTGTCCTGGCCTTGAATGTTTCCAGGGATGGGGCATCTACGACCTCGCCGGGCAACCTGTGCCAGTGTTTCACCACCCTCATCATAAAAAATTTCTTCCTTAAGCTAGTCTCAGTCTACACTCTTTTAGTTTAAAACCATTACCCCATGTCCTATTGCTACAGGCCCTGCTAAAAAGTTTGTCCCCATCTTTCTGATACGCCCCCTTTAAGTACTGAAAGGCCGCAATAAGGCTTCCCAGAGCCTTCTCTTCTCCAGGCTGAACAACCCCAACTCCCTGAGCCTTTCCTCATAGAAGGGGTGTTCCATCCCTCTGATCATTTTTGTGGCCCTCCTCTGGACCCGCTCCAACAGGCCCATGTCTTTCTTGTGCTGAGACCTCCAGAGCTGGATGCAATACTCCAGGTGGGGTCTCACCAGAGCAGAGCAGAGGGGCAGAATCCCCTCCCTCGACCTGCTGGCCACGCTTCTCCTGATGCAGCCCAGGGTACGGTTGGCCTTCTGGGCTGCCAGCGCACATTGCCGGCTCATGTCCAGCTTTTCATCCACCAGCACCCCCAAGTCCCTCTCTGCAGGGCTGCTCTCAGTCCCTTCATCCCCCATCCTGTACTGATGCTGGGGACTGCCCTAACCCAGGTGCAGGACCTTGCACTTGGCCTTGTTGGACCTTGTGAGGTTCACATGGGCCCACTTCTTGATCTTGTCCAGGTCCCTCTGGATGGCATTCCATCCCTCAGGTGCATCAACTGCACCACTGAGCTTGGTGTTAGATAAAGCTCTTTCTCCCTCCTGTCCAATTTTTAAATATTAGAAAATGAGCCAATTATAGAACTGAAGTCTACATGCCACTACTTAGTATAAAAAAATCTTGCTAATGTGCAACAGATGCACATAATAAATTTTGGTATTTAAAGGAGTTACTGCCTATTTTATAATACTGACACTTCACTGCTGAATGTCTTTTTTCTTTTCCTGTTGGATCAGACTACACAGTATCCAGACTTTCTCCTGAAAAACTCATTACTTTTTTTTTAATCATGGGATACTGGGTTCAAAAAAACCTGTTCTTCATGCTTATGCTTTTCAAGGGGAAAACAACTACTAAAAGGTCAACTTGAGGCATAATTTACCAAACTATGGAATTTGATTTCAGAGGCTAAAATACCAAGTTTTCCTGGGAAAAGGATAAACAGCACTTGATGAGTCCAAAGTTCATGTCCTTTGGCTTCCAAATCCCCACAGACAGGACATAGCTTTTAAAAAGACTTGTGTGTGCCTTATGGGAGAGACTGGAAAATGATAGTCCTGAATGTTTTTGCCCCTGAAGAACGCTAGAAGCCTACCCCAAACATATTGGTGGAATTTACTCTTAAAAGACTAAATTCTAGCAACACTGCTTACCAAGAACCATTCTTCTCAACAAAACTGCTATTCACATGCTTTCTGCTCTCCTCCTCTAGTCACTGGTACTTCAAATTACAACAGCGTGGACTGGCAAATTTTGATTTATATCAGTATTATCATTCACAACCCATAAGGCAGCAATAAAGCAGGTAAGAATTGTGTATTTTTTCTTTTATTGGTATTGAAGAGAGTCTTTCAGAATCCCAGATTCTTCCCTTCTCCAGCTGTTCCTCTTCCAGGAGAGTCATTTGCAGGTGTGTCACCTCTCTACTTGTTTTCGTGAACAGCTCAAATCCCACTAGTTCCAAGACAGTTCTGAAGCACAAAGCTGTGTTAATAGCCATCCTCCCATACTGGTAGCTACCTCTTCACTCTTCTCCTCCAGGGTTTTTAGAACTTCTCCAAGCGTGTGATATGTATCACCACTTGATCTGGCTTCACCTGCTTCTCCCTCTAACTTTAGGGCTCCAAATCCATTTAAATCATGTTTCAGAGGAACGCGTGACATGCTTACTTATCTATAAGCACTTCTAGCAGAGTACAATGACCCATTTTATGAAGGCTGAACATTTTCATAAGTATCTTCAGAGGAAAAAATCCCTCAAATCCACACATGCTGTCCTTGCTTCTTCCTGAAAACACTTTGTTCCTGCTTTGTGGAATTACAGTGAAGGTCTCCTCCACACTGCCAGCAGGTTTGGGACAAGACATAAGCAAGCACTAAGCCAATGACTTGGATCTATCTAATACAAGAACATTTTATCTTCCTTACACGGCAGGCAAACAGCTACCTGAGCAGAGCACTGCCTGGCAAAAGAGGAGCTGTGGAAGGACATGCTGTGACAAGTGTGTTTGCTGACAGCACCGCAGCCCCCATTTCTCTCTTCAGTCAGACTCCTCTGGAACCTCCTTCAGAGAGGGTTTTCTCTTGACAGTTGCGTTTTGTTTTGCAGAAGATGGGGGCATACTGAAGCAGACAGTTCACATGCAGCCAGCGAGTGCTGAGAGACACTCATGGGGCAGATAGACTCCCAGGCCAGGGCCATGCCCTTCGCTCTTGATGCAACCCTGTCTGACAAGTGGGCTGCACACACACATGACCAGAAAGCCTTCTGAGCCCTCAATACACCTCCTGAAATGTGTCTGTACACATTTCCAGTGGGCTGCTATGGAGAAACTGTACCCAAGCATCAAGACTAGCAGGATGTTAAAGCAAAGAAAATGCGTAATCACTGAAAGAACCCAAAAAGCATGGATCTCCACATAATTCTTAAGTATCTATAGTTAAATTTTCAATGTGATAAGCCTTGTCATAAGGGCCCCTAAGGCAGGGAATAAATTAACCCTGGCTAGTAACATTTGCAAATATCTCTCCATAGCCTCCTGGCAATGATGCTACAGAACTACAGGAAGATTTTTTCAATCTTTCTTCTTGAAGAGATTTTCCATATAACCTCTTTACATTTTCAGGAAGTAGTTAAGAAGAGGTGCTTGCTTTTCTTGAAATAGACATCTAGAGCAGCCAACATTTTGACTACCAACTGGTATGAGACATCAACGATGAGGAGGGAAGGGATTCAGGGAAAAAGAGAGGGACAGGCAGACTGAAAGGGAACCAAGCCAGAGAGGCAGCAGCACTGAGGAGTAAATGCTCTTCTTGGGGAAGGAGGGGAACTGGGAAAGACAAGTTGGGGAAGAGCACAAAACACAACTTAGTGAGAAGTGAGAACAATAGTGGGCAATATCAAGTGTCAGAAAATGCAAATGAAGGGGGTTGAGGGAAAGAGAGGAAAGGAAGATATGCACAGTGGGGAAAGTAAAGCAAAAGAAAAGTAACTTGTGATTTTTCAGAGCACTCATTTTTCTCTTCCCAGTACTTACATGCAATTCAGCCAAGAAAATATACAACCTCTTCCAGCACTTAAGCCACTAAGTTAATTCAATACAATTGAGCATAATCCTCTCTTTCAAAAAATCTTCAAATGTAGGTGAAGCAAACTGTCTTGGGGAAAAAACGTTTTCAGCATGACACCAGGCACAGCAATTCAACTTGTAAATGAGTATCTCTTGAAGTACCATTGAACAGAAGCTTTTGTGAGGAAGGAAGTTGAGGACATGAAGAAGCAACATCCCTCAAACACTATCTATGACAGATAAGCTTTAAAATAAATAAAATCTGTCTAGGCCTCACTATATAGTAGTCAAGTATCCTCAGCTGTTATTGATTCCTGGCAAGCAATTAGGGCAGAATCTAATGTCTTTTCACTTTCCCAGATCGCAGCAAACTGACACACAAATAAGAGCTCTTAATAACTCATTTTTCATGTCAGGAATTACTAAGATAGCTCCTCTGGGATTCATTTGTTGCATATATACAACAAACCAACCTTTCCCACCCTCCTCCACTAAGTCTTCATATTACCATGAAATAATAGGAATGACTTTCAAAAGCTTGCCTTTGACTTCTCAAGCGTGACAGATTACATCTGTGGTTGCATCTTAGCTGAGACCAATGAATTCTGTCTCCAAGAAAGCAAAAGCTGGTTGAAACCTAGTTCACCATTGCGTCTCAGAAGGGACAGACAATGCATACCCCTAAGAGGCACCTCTAAGGAGTGCTTTTAATCCCCTCCTTTACCTCCACTCCCAGTTATCTGAGTTCTGTCAATACAGAGCAGTTTTATCAACTATATATTCCCAGAATGACCAACAATTATTTTAGTATGAAAATGGACTTTGGGGCTCAACTCTTTCCCCAGGCAATACAACTAACTGCACTAATGAAAGCATCCACATGATGTTTATCCTACTATTCCTGTAACATTCAGTTCTCCTCAAGTTAATTGTCCACTGTGTAGACAAGTCCTTAGCAGCTGGCTCATGTTCTCAGGCACAAGGATTTATAGTCCTTTTCCAAACCTGCTCTGTAAGTCTGTTAAATCTATCATCTCAGAAAGTGTAGGGTTGTTTTTATGGTCATTTTATGCTTTTGGCTTCAGTATCTTGGTAGGCTATGTTTCATGGTTGACTTAATATATTTAAATTCCCAAAATTAAGATTTATATCTTCTAACTTTACACTTCACTCAACAAGCTGTTGTGGGTTGACCTTGGCTGTACACCAGGTACCCACCAAGCCGCTCTTATCACTCCCCTCCTCAACTGGACAGGGGAAAGAAAATATAACAAAATGTTCATGGGTTGAGCTAAGGACAGGGAAACATCACTCACCAATTACCATCACAAGCAAAACAGACTTGACTTGGGGAAATTAGCTTAATTTATTACCAATCAAATCAGAGTAAGGTAATGAGAAATAAAACCTGAATCTTAAAACACCTTCCCCTCATCCCTACCTTCCTCCTGGGCTCAACTTCACTCCCAATTTTCCCTACCTTCTCCCCTTGGGCGGCACAGGGCGATGGGGAATGGGGGTTATGGTCAGTTCATCATATGCTGTCTCTGCTGCTCCTTCCTCCTCAGGGTGATGACTCCTCACACTCTGCCCCTGCTCCAGCCTGGGGTCCCTCCCATGGCAGACAGTCCTCCACGCACCGCTCCAGTGCGAGTCCTTCCCACGGGGTCACAGTTCTTCACTAAATGCTCCAGCCTGGGTCCATCCCTCCCACGGGGTGCAGTCCCTCAGGAGCAGACGGCTCCAGCGTGGGTCCCCGTGGGGTCACCAGCCTGGCCAGCAAACCTGCCCCAGCCTGGGCTCCTCTCCCCACGGGGCCACAGCCCCTGCCAGGAGCCTGCTGCAGCACGGGCTTCCCACGGGGTCACAGCCTCCTTTGGGCACTCCCCTGCTCCGGCGTGGGGTCCTCCCTGGGCTGCAGGTGGGGATCTGCTCCCCCGTGGGCCCCCCTGGGCTGCAGGGGCACAGCCTGCCCCACCATGGGCTGCTCCAGGGGCTGCAGGGGAATCTCTGCTCCGGCGCCTGGAGCCCCTCCTGCCCTCCTGCTGCACTGGCCTGGGGGGCTGCAGGGCTGCTCCGCTCACATCCTCTCACTCCTCTCTCCAGCTGCAGTTGTGCAGGTGTTTTCTTTCCTTCCCCCCTTCTTAAATACATTATCACAGAGGCGCTACCACCATCACTAATGGGCTCGGCCTTGGCCAGCAGTGGGTCCGCCTTGGAGCTGGCTGGCATTGGCTCTGTCAGACACAGGGGAAGCTTCTGGCAGCTTCTCACAGAAGCCACCCACGTAGCCCCCCTGCTATCAAAACCCTGCCATGCAAACCCAATACACAAGCCTACTACAACAGCAAAGAAACAGAAGGGAATGCAGACCACTAATTCAAATATTCTTCCAGTATTAATCTACAGACTTTGCATCCTTTCCTATTGGCTTCTTTCCTGTGGAAACGCATGTCTTCACAAGTCAATATTATTCAATTTGTTCTGGCTTCTTTTCACCATTTTTAAAAACATGCACCTGTAAAATGTGGAGAGATGGAAATAAGAAAAGCTACAATACTGGGGAATGTAATTCAGCTCAGACACTCCTGAGGGAGAGCATGGTAATATCCCAAAAGATGTGGCAGATGTACTTAGCACAGAAGCTAATCAGCAGCTCACTCCTGACCCATATTACACAGTGTTACCTAGAGATGGGTGGAAGATGTCCAGCACGCCATAACTATGCCTCTGTCATGTTTAATTTGATAGGTTACGACTCCCCCAACACAGAGAGGCTCTGAAGCACGATGGCTGGCAGGTGAACCCCAATAACTTTGTCAGAGAAGTTACCAGAGAAGCCATGCCCTGCCCTGATGCAAGGGCATGGGCTGGGGGTGGCACCCACCAGGCAAGTCAGCAGGAGAAGCTCTGTGGACCACCTCACCGACAGAGGTCACTCAGGGTGTGGGGCTCTATGAGATGCATGGGAAGAGCATCCTGGGATTGTACAAGAGTTGTTTGGGGATGTTTATGGAAGGAACCAAAGGCAGAGGAAGGGAGGGATCCAGGCGGTTTGGGGAGGAACAAGTATGTGAAAATAGAGTGATAAGGAGATAAAAGAAGCTGGTCATATGTAAAGAGGTTGCTGGCTGGTGCGCCTGCCTGGCCATGTCCTGCACCCGATCAGCACAGTCTGTCTTGTCTTCTCATTAAAAGCTATTTCTAACTCTTTTGGGGGGTGTGGTTTCCAGTCTTCTACATGCATGTGCACATGTAGAATGCAGTAACTGAAGCAGAACTGACAGTCACTGTGACCCATGCGTCCATGGTGCCAGCAACCAGTGACAGATGTGTGAGCACCAACAAACATCAGGCTGGGCTCACTGGCATGCAAGGTAAGTGGCCCAGGAGCCAGGTGTGCATGCATCTCTGTGTGCGAGGCACCTGGCGGAGAGGACTATTGGAGGGACCAGGAGGTCCAGGACAACTGCTGGAGAAACTGTGAGGGCTGGGGGTCCACCAAGAGACCTTGGGGTGGGGGGGGAGAGAGGGCGTGCGTGTGCATATGTGTATGCACACAGCCACAGGCACCTGTATATATATACACATATATATGTAACAAAATACATATATGTATACACACACACATTCCCAGTAACAGACCTTCATCCTGCTCAGCCACAGATGGGACAGGATGCTGTAGCAGCTTCACCTCTACTGGTGAGTACCTCTACCTGTACCAGATTTGGAGACCCCTAACATCATTGGACTAAAGCTTTCAAACATTTAACCTGTTTTTTTTGGAGGAATGCTTTGTTTTTAAAGAGACATGAGAATCATTCCCTACCTATTGAGCTTTCTAAATCATAGCAAAGTTACTGGGCTCTACATCGACTTTTGTATTAAGAGGAAGCAATTTGTTTTAATGCCACTGTTCTATTTAAAACACAAGTAACAACCCTTTACATGAGCCTTGAAAATGTACCATCTACTGCTGCTTCTCCAGTCCACAGATGGACACTGTATATGAACAAACGATATATTAAAGTTTGTATCCTGCCCCTGATTTTCATCTTTTTTCTCCTTCTTTTTGAAAGGCTGTCTAAAGCTGAACTGTCCTGCATTAATACTTTCAACCAACCCAGTTGAAATATCTGGATACATAATTTGCTCTCTCTGACAGTCATGAGTATTGGAAGTTGGTCAAGTTGTTAGTTGGTCAAGTATAAAAGTTCTGACACTCAACCATGTGTGTCACTTAAAACACTGGAAAAAGTGGAAGTTTCTTAGATAAACTGCAGTTAGTCAGAGCCTGGTCCCATAAAAAGGGAGCACGGTGGTGGATCGTATCTTAGGTGGTGGATCATAACTTACAGTCATTAAGAGACACCAGCTTCAAATTTTAAGAAGTGAAATAAGAGCGTGCTTGAGATCACTTCCATAACTGAGTTATTTATTTACTGGATTTTTTTTTTTCTTCTGAAGGGTAAGAGTTCGGCTAATACCAACCCCAGAAAACTCCACACGCATAAGAATTTAACGGCATAAGCAGCAACCGACCTGGCTCAATCCTGATGCACAGGAATACATACACTTTCACTGCAACATGTGCAAGCAAAAAAAAAAATTCACCTGGAGTCTTCAGTAAGATTTGGATCCAGCTATCTTAAAAGAAAAAGACTTTGAAAAGACATGCTGTCTGCCCTTTATCTATGCTTGTCTATGGATTGTTAACACCACGCTTTCTTTCTTCACTTACCAAGTAGAAAGAAATAATCTCTTTGGCAGGGTAATGAACAGATTGTCACTTATGCCAATGTACCAGTGGAAAATAGCAATGAGATATTTGTAAGACCCTGGATAAATGTGTTGGACCAAAACTTTGGAATTCAAATTGATACTGAGCATTAGAAAAATAGCCATTTAATGTTTTTTCATACGGCAAAGCAAGTTCAGATTAAATTAATTAAATGAATAAAGATTAAATGAATAAAGACCGGAATGGGTGAGTATTCACCACTTATTAAAATTCTGCTTACTTGAATCTGTTGAAATTTGGACATCTTTTGCTGATCCTTGTGTTGACCCATCAACATCATCATCTTCATCTGCAAAACCAGAAACATTTTAAGAAAGAATTCTCATTAATTTAAACTAGGCGAGGTGAGGGGAAGATGGGGGAAGTGTTTGTCATTTAGGGATGGTTTCCATCAAAGAAACTAACACAAAAGATTCCAGTCAGAAAAGCACTCTTTATTCTGCCTATTTTATGATAATAATCCATACTATAAAAACAGCATTAAAAAACCCAAACCTGCATTGTCATGTAACTACAGTGAAGGCATACCTGAAGTCCTTCTACCATTAGCTTTAAAATTGCAACTACTGCATTTCATCCCTTTCTCAAGCTGCAATGTTTGCCTGTGACTGAAGCATGTATGGTTTCCATTAAGTTTTAAACGACCAAGTCACTCCAGGAATTGCAGTAACAGCTTTCCAGTCAGAAGTATGGGTATCATATAAATAATTTCCATAGCTGAAAAATAGATTTGTTGACACCCAAATAGAAGGAAATTACAGCACTCCAGAAGAGGACTTTAAAAGCAGCTCATTGCTCTCACTAAAAGCTAGGAGCTAACGTATCAGATAATAACACAGCCCGTAAAATTACACATAGAACACTTAGAAAAGTTTAAAATAAAAGCTATTAACATTTACATTTGCTTCTGTGAAGACAACATCCTGACTGCATTCTCATTCCTAACACTCAGGTCCATACAGGAAGACTGGTGCAAATCCAAACGTGGTAAGATTTTTCTTCTCTTAAGGGTAGCAGTAGTGTGCAACATAAGCCAGCCCAGTGTGCCGATGGTATAACAATAGTCATATTCCCACACACTGTAACTCCCCGTCATTCTTGATTGGGATGCAGACAAAGCTCCCAAAAGATATAAGCCAGGTAACACCTTTATAAAAACTATACCTTGCAGCTGAAGAAAGCAGGAAATCAAAGGACAAAAGGAGAGAAAAATTAAAATAAAAACAGTAAAGACAGATTTTCAGAGCAAAAGAGGTACCAGGGAAGTCAGAATCCTAATGCAGGAAAACCTTCCAAGAAGCAGAATCACAGCATGTCAATAAGGAGTCCTAAAATGGAGACCAGGTAACTAACTGAATATTTGGGTAACGCTTCAGCTGACTACAAGACCAACCAACAATAATGTTTCTGGGTTAGGGTTTTTAAAATATAAAAGAAGGGTTGAAATACTTTCCCTGTTATAGTTGACAGACAAACAGATTAAGTTTCAAATTGGAGAGAAACTTAGACAATATGGTCTCGAAACACCCTGAAATAAATGGAAGCTGAATGCCTTCTCAAATTTCCCTTCAGACAAAATCAAATTAAAAAAAAAAAAAGCGTAAGTAAATACAACAATAAGAAACAGAAGAATTCCTGATTGCTCCCAACCCTCCCCTTTTTCTAAGTTTAGATGGGAAGAAGCTGACATCTTTCTTTTATTACTCTTTCTCCCTCAGTCTGGACATTAGGGAAATCTACACTAACAGCATCTTGAAACTATTCCAATGAAGTTCAATGACTTCTTTTGAAACACGCTAAGACAGGAGTCATTTGGAGCAAGGGGAGATAACTGTTCTGCCATCACCTCCCCTGGTAGCCCAAGAGTTTTGGAAAGCCACTTTTAGCACAGAGATGTTCACTGAATGTTGGCCATGAAGCTTAGCATTTACTCAGTGGCAAAAGCTAATCTGGACAAATGCTCCCGTGTAGGTCAACAATGATGTGCTCATTCTCTGTGTAGGACAAGTCATCCAGCAATCCCCAACCATCAACTTGGGAAGAGCTGTGCCTGCAGCAGTTAACCCATCCAGGTGACCACCAACACTCCGTTGGTACAGCAGACTGGTCTTTTCACAATCTTCTGAGCAATGCTCTTCGTCAGCTGTGGCAACAGAAGAGCACCCTCTGTGCATGCCGCAGCGTGAGGACTTCTGAACAAGCGTGCTTGCATGACATGTCCCACAGAAGTGAGGACAGAAGAGCTAATTATCCTCCAGCAAAGCTGAAACACTGCTTGCTCCCAGGAAACATCCCTAACATGCACACAATCTTTAACAAGATCTGCCATCCAGAGCCTACGCCTTCCCCTGGAAAAGCAGCAGCAACTCCCAGGGGAGCTGTACCAAGCTGCTCTGTGGCCAGAGGAGTTTCAAACACATCCTGAAGACTGTCAGGGAGCTGCTGGACCCATGACGCATCTTAGTAACTTCCAGCACATGCCACGAGACAGTAAGTTTTTGAAAGAAATTGCAGGTCTGTTCTGTGAACACGGGTAACAAGAAGGACTACCAGGCCAGTGCACTGAGCTCCCTCAACACAGGATGATGTGAGAATTAAGGCAATTCCCAACTCTGCCTGTAAGGGAGAAACTGGGCAGAGGGAACGACCTGTGTAGCAAAGGTATTTGGTGCCTTTGGCAGGGACCTGAAGATAGATGATCTCCAGCAGACAACTCAGAGTGGGAAAACTCCAGCAACAGGTCTTAAAACAAGCCTCAAAAGGATGCGAACAGTGTTACAAGGAGCCACATATGAAGGTACCAGACTTGTACCTGAATATCAGGGACCTAGGTGCTAAAACAAGTAGGAAAAACAGAATAAAATGCCTTATGCACAGCAGGCTGGAAGGCAGGTACCGCACTGCAAATTTATTCTCCATGCCTTGTGCTGAGCCACAACCATGGCCCATTGACAATGAAGAAAGGAAGATGGCAAGTGCTGGGGGCAACCATCAAGTTCAGAGTTATGGCTGGGACCAGCAGCAGGAAGAAAGTGGGGCGTCCCCACGGCTCAGCCCCTCCACCCTGGAAGGCCACTGCCCACCACATGACAGGCAGCTGAGCCCAAGGAGCAGAAACTCTCACAGATCAGCAGAAAAGAGATCTGGTATTAGCAAACAGATTTTTCAGCATCTTGCTGTATTTTATCTGGGTATATATAGGCTCGAGCACTATAAAAATGCATTCTGGCTTTCTATATGTGGTGGGGTTTCTTCAGGTTTTTTTCATATCACATTAAAGCTCTGGAAATGGTCCAAGTTAAGTTACTGAGTATTTCCCCTTCTCCATGCATCTGTTTCTGACCACCAGCTAATGACTCATCTGCACTGCATTCACTCAATTAAAAGTAAAGACATTTTAACTAAAGGAATGCAAAAAACGTTATTACTTCAAATAAAAGCTTGAATATGTGTAACACAAACTCATACACTTAGCATGTAGCCTAAGTCCTGAAATGGAAAACCTTCTCCTCCATCATGTAAAAGAATGAAGGAAGAGACAAGAAGGTGCAGCTATAACCTTGGATTCTTTCACTCAAGGTGCTCTGTGTTCAATTTTTACTTAGAGGTGACTTAAAAATTAAAAAAGGAAAAAGTTTAAGTCTGACATTAAAAAAACACATCAGTGTTTAAAAGACAAACTTTGTTAAAATCAGAAAAGTCACACCCGAAGGTTTGTGACTAAATTCTGTTAATAATAATATAACCTTATCTACACTCAAGCCTTTGGGACACTTGTAGAATACCTAACAATAGACCTGAATCAAGGTTCATAATGAGTCTTCAGCAAAACCAAGCTCATCCAGATCGTTTATTTCTAGTATTTCTTATGTTGGAAGCATTAAAAATTCTGTGACTTTCAGGTATGTGCTGTACTTCACCTTCCCCCACCAACAAGCAAAATCAGTACAAATAAAAATAACTCACTGAAAAAAACATGCCAACAGACAAAAGCAACATAATGCCTCCTCTCCCCCTTCATGCTCTCATAGGTCACTTCAGTGTATCTAGGTTTTGTAGACTTAAGGGTCATGAAGTGTATGCAGTAGCATGACTCCTGCTATAGCTTTTGCACATGGGAACGGGTGGTGACCAACTGCCTTCACCAAAACCAAACTTACATGTTCAAAGCAGGAAGTTAAAGAACAGCCTGTCAGGTCGAGAAAAGTGCAGCTGCAAGTATTATGTTCCATGACATATATTTTGCCTACCCTTTATTTGCTTTCCTACTGTATTCAAGCACCAAAAGAAAGGCTTTACAAGAACATAATAATCAAAATAGAAATTAGAAAAATGCTGTAGCAGCTTAAAAAAATTCTCTTGTTCCTAAAGAGCTGTTAAACAAACATACACTCTAGATGGCAGCAGAACATTACCCTGCTAATACATAACTTCCTTTCAGCACAGAAATCTTAAAAAGGGTAGATGCTTAATCAAAGAGGCAAATAAAAGTATCTATATACATGATATGCCAAATAAAAACCAACATGTATATCAGCAAGTGTTTGTAGCAATGATAACACTAACCCACTAAGCAAATTTTTGGATTTTAGGTTTTCTCTTCTTGCATGCTTACTATTCAAAGAACATTTTTCAAATTGCCCTGCACCAGTAAACAGAAGTTGCAGCATTTTGCACAAAGTCTGCATTTAAAAATCTCTATCCTGTCCCAGAAATAGCAAGCAGTTATAGTTTTGGCACAAAAGCCAGTGAAACTTAGCAATCACGTGCTTCAGTGAATTACAACACTAGGTTAAACATGCTCATCAATTAGGTGCATTCAGCTTTTAAAGTTTTTACCTGATTCTGTTTGCAAATTTTCTGATATTCGAAAACAATGCAGTTTGCTGAAGTTGCGAGAAAATAACTGCACACAGCTTGGAGGAAGAATCATGTTCCTTAATCTTCCAAAAGTACATTCTGGTGTGACAATTATGTAGCAAGCAGCATGAGCCTATAAATAGAAGGATCAATTAAGAACTTAGTGAGACACCAAGAAAGCAAATTTGTTTATAACAAAATATGCACTGGGATTGCAATACTCAGGCTAGGACACATATAGACCTTTTGTAAATCCCTTTCATGGAATGAGTGACCCATTTTTCAGCCTAGAATCTAATTTATTCCATTCAGTTTTTATATAACCAATAATGGGAAGTCTTAACATGTGCAGAAACTCCAAATACGACAAACCTGCTCTATTAAGAACCAAAGGTTTTTAAACACTATGTGGAGAAGTTTAAAGTTCTGGTCTCAAACTCTGGTTGTTCCATTCTTACGGATATTTACTGGGGAAGGTGGGAAAGGTAGGCAGGGTATACTCAATAGCTTGAAAATAGCAATATCCTCTTCCTCTTACAAGCTGTACCTACTTGCAGATTCAGAGATAACACTGTTTGAAGTTTTATTCCAAAACATGACTGGCCAGATTCTGCCTTTATACTTGTGTGAGATCTTCTGTCATTATTGAATACGCATACCTTTGTATGTCTGGCCATACAGTGTGCTACATTTGTTAAGACTGTTCTCAAAGACAGCCCCTCCCACCTCAGAAATTATGAATCAGACTAAAAATACAAAATCCACAGTATTTTTTTAAAAGATTGAATTATTCAAATCATATCTGAAATACTGAATAATCTCAGAGTTTAATTTTAAATTATTATTACAGACTACCTCATTTTGCTTTAAGTGGCAAATTAATGATTTATTACATATACTTTTCAGTTCCCACCCCATCCGGTGCTACTCTGCACTTCCATTATGCTTCAATAACAGGTAGCATTAAGTGGATGGACCAATTGTTATCTACACAGCAGACTGTGTATCAGTATGTGAAAAACTGTGGCCTTCATGAGCATTACTAAAAGGTACCATCATGTTGCACAGGAATTAAACATATACCATGTGAATGGAAAAACACAGAAAAAAATACTGAGAGCTTAAAACCCCCCCAATCATACAGGTTAAGAACTATCTTACACTGAAAAAAGAATAAGGATATTAGAATGGTAAGTTTTTGACCTTGCAGAATTCAGTGATTTGAAAGAAATTCCGATTTCATGCAGGGAAAGTAACTGCAGGCTTCTAAGCAGAAATCTGTAACAATTAGTCCCTGTTAAATTTTAATCCCACTCGATTTACATGAAGTTTAACTGATTTCGAGTATTGTTCATTTTAATGACTAACTGGGGGGGAATTTAAAAAATCAGATTTTCCACCCAACTTTTAAGTACATATATTTTATATAAATAAGTGTATAAATTAAGTGTATATAAAGTATATTTATAAAGAGTACAAATAAAATACAATTATATAAAGTGTTTAAATAAGCATGTGCATATATATATGTGTGTGTGTATACATATAAAGTTCTCACAAATACACACAACAGCACAACATACCAGGATGCCGCACCATTCACATCTCATGCCAGAAAGCACCTCAGAAGAGCCACAGGTTTTTTTGCAAACTTCGCAACGAGCACCTGAAGAAAGGTTTCCCTCCCTCCAGTGGTGGTGATAAGTATCCTGGGGGAACAGATCACAACTTAGTGTTACACAGAACAAATACAGAAGCATCTTCAACCTAACTTTAAAGTCAGCAATTCAAACAACTCTGAGGAAACAGCAACACAGACTAGGACATTAAATATTGCCTCACTATAAAAATGACCCCAAATAATCTTATATTTCACCAAAAGAAGTTTATCAAACTGTCAAAAAAATTATCACATAGTGCTTTTTCTTCACCGTCCACCAAAAGCAATATTCTTTAAAACAAAAAAAATACTCTGAAAATGTCAGTATTATGCATGTATTTTACAGTGAGAAGTCGGGCAGTCTTGCATCAGACAGACTGCAGGAAGCCTGAGGGACATGATAATGTTTGCTAGGGATGCAATGCAGCCAGAAGCTCAACATGTAGTAAAAAAGAGTTCCATGCCAGCTTCTGCAATGCAAATTTTTAGATAAGATGCTTGATTTTTTTTTTTTCTTTTTAATTAGGACATTACATACACTGCACAGACTTTTCAGAACGGCCTCAATAAGCATTGCAAATATGTCAGAATTTAAGTTCATCTCACTATCTCTGATACATTCTGAAGCCACATGTTTCCTTTGCCTGCCAATAAGCAACAAAAGTGCTTTGATAATTGGCAGCATGTGGAAGAAAAGGCCAACATTCTTCCCCCTCCTCTAGCCCATGTTTTCACAACGAAAATACGCGAGGGCTTTCTGCTGCAGAGGCATTTGCACTTACGTGGTCCTGGTGCCCATCCTGGTGACACTGCCGGCAGTCACTGCAAGCAAACAGGATACAGTCTGTGTGCACATGTAGCTCACAAACTAAAAGCATGAAAACAAGAAAACTTCTTTAAGCTGGAAACCCCAGGGTTTTTGCAGCATCTCCCTCCCTCCATCCATCCCTCCTCCACTGCCTTTTCGCACCATACTTTCTTTCTTTCATACTCTCTTCCATTCAGCAAAGACAGGCAATAAAATAAGTTTTTCAGCATTGTCCTGTGTGTTGCTCCACTTCCTATGTGTTAAACTGATGCAGCACTTATAAGGAAAGGCCGAGCTACTTTTGCTTGTAAGCACTTGCTTAGTACAGCATTAGTCTCACAGCTTGCACAGGAACTGCTGCCTACTCTAATATAATCATGCCTGAAGTCTACTTTGACTTAATGAAATTCAAAAAAAAGGTGAATGTTAGAAGCATTAACAGAAAAGGTTCCCCTTCTGCACCCAAATACCATCAAGTCTTGAGTGTAAAGTAATGGCCTTCCTGAAGCAAAACCCCATTCCTTTTCCAAACCCTACTGCAGAGCAAGCAGGCACTTCACGAGTGGATTCAAAACAGCAGATGCTTTTCTGCTGGACAGCCCCTCTTCTCCATCTCTGTAGCTGTCAGAAGCACAGGGAAACAAGGGACGAGGTGTGCTCCAGCCCGAGCCTCGGCAAAGCAGGGGATGCTGCTGCCGAACCAGCGGCAAGGCAGCAGTGCACCCCTCCTGCTCGCAGCCAGGAGCCTTGTCTCACCCATGGTCACGCAGGAGAGGCGGCAGAATCAGCCACAGAGCCACATGGCACGCCTACACCAGCACGGACTCACTTGCGTTTGCATGCAATACGACACACACTGATGTCAGAACATGCTAAATGACTGGAGGACATCATTCCCAGGCGGATTGTAACAGCCAGAAAGCATGTTTTACTCAGGAAATAAACCTTTTTTTTTACTGCCACATGACACTGAGTGGATTTAATTTTAAACCTGACCAGAATAAACTGGTAGGTTAATCTCAGAGAAGATTTGTCCAAGCTATGTCTGCATATGCAGTAAATCACCATTTCATTGTCAGGAAAAGGAAATTAGTCATTTTTCAGCAAGCTCTACTAAGTCAGCTTAACATTGTCTTCCAAAATACCTGTTAGATACCGTAGTTGCAAAAAGTTTTAGTGAAGCCTACAAAATTTTAGGCAAGTTTAGTTTTGGATAAAGTACATTTAAAAGCTGACTTGAAGCATCAGATGCAAAAAAAAAACCCCAGCTAAAATGCTATGCTGCAAAGGATCAGTCATTAAAAAAAAAAAAACGCAACCAAACCTAAAAGATCTCAGTACCTAGCTTCATTACTGCAAGAGTTAGGAAAGTTTTCTATGGACCTCATAGACAAGACATGGTTGAAAAAGATCCTCCTCTAGCTGCTTTTTAAAGACTTGTGTATACAAGCACTCTGGGAAGGCATCTGATTTTTCATCGAGTAATTGAAAGTAAGAGGCAAACATTGAATTCTTCAAATATTTTTCCTGTTCTGCTCAAACAGGTTATTGCTCCAAGCACATCACAAAAATCTGAAGACTGTAACCCAGAGTGGAAGGTAGCAACTGCATGTTAGCCACACTACCTGAAAGTATCTTGAAAACAATATTAAATGACATAGAGAATAATACCTTATTTTGAAATCACTCTCTGGGCTCTAGAAAAGGCAATCAGCACTAACACTGTCTAACTTTAACCCTGCAGAAGACCATGATCTACCACCACACCAAAGCAAAGTCTCTTTTAGCAGGGCTTACTAAGTTAACCACAAGCTATCACATACAGCTCCCCAGACTGCGTGCCTTCACTGAGCTCAAGAACTTTTGTACGAGGCATGACAGAGTCCCTCCTCTGCTCAGACTTCCCCATATTCATAGATATAACAGCAATATTTTACAGTTTTGCCAATTCAGCTACCAGGCAGGCTAGATGCTTTGAGTCATACCCTCACTAATGGTAAAAGTTTCTGTAGACCAAATTAGGGTTTCAAGAAATCAACAGAAGCATTGGGTTTTTTATCGTTAATTCTGCTAACACAAGCGCATGCTGCCCTTTGCTAAACTTTGTAAGAACACAAGTTTTTTTTCCTTGGTTTAATTCACATCTGCTGCTTCTAACACCAACCACAACTCAGAATTAAGCAGAAAATGTGTGCGTGTGAAGGGCATGAGTGTCAAAGGAGTTAAAACCTTAAGATAGCTATCCTGCTGATAGGAAAGATGAAGTTTTTAGTATGTAAAGATCAAGTCAAATCAGAGGGCCTACAAAAAGAATTTTAATCCTTATCAGCCGTTTCATAAACTACACAATTCCTTAACTCATAACAGAATTATGTTTTTCTGTTCAAGCTAGTCATGAAAGTGCTGTGAATTCCTTTATAATTGCCCAAACCCCAAGTTGGTTAATTCCAGATACATAAGCTTGGCAGAATAATCCTTAAAATGGTAACTGCCTCCCTCCCCAGTAAATCTGCTGCTCATGGTTGATACTTAATAAGAAACTTCTGTAAAGGATCCAACACTAAAAAAAAAAGTTTCAGCTGCTCCCTTTCCTCTTTTTTTTTTCCCAGTTCTTCCAGGAAAGAAAAGTGAGAGCAACTCTCACCATCATGAGTCCAGATTCAACTGTTACCAGTGAATTCTACAGCCAAAATAGCTATGTAAAGCAATTAGTAATTGTCAGCAAAATTTGGAGTCCAAATATTGTAATTTTTGCCAATGAAGTCTATGTACTTACCTCACCAGGGGTTAATATACCAGGCATGCTCATTTCTGAGAACAGATGCCCCACCATACACCCACAGTGTTTAGTACTTGTCTGAAAATTTTCAATTTCCTTCCAAGAAAATTTATTTTATTGTAAGATATGAAGAGTCCAAACCAAGTTATTTCAATTCTTTCACAAGTACATCTAATGTTGTTAATCATTTGCTTAGAAAAGGTAACTTCATCTTAGCCCTCTTTTCTATCTTAGTTATGACAAATAGTCCAGGAAAAAGTTCTTTGGATTTCAGTATCAGAAGAGAACATCATAACCAACAGTGGACTTGTACTATTACGTTAAGTCATTAGAAGCAAGCAAAAAAAAAGGAAGTTCAACATCCCCATCTGGATTTAAAAGCCCTACAGCTTAAAACAGCTGACTTCTACAACAAATTCTGAAAAGTGTTTTTGAAGAGTAAATGAAGAATCTTATGCATTTTATGAAACTCAGCTGGCCTTTTTAAGATACATTTTGGAAAAGTATCAGAGAAACAAGTTGTAGACTTACTGGTATTCAGAAAAATGGGATAGCAAACAAGTCACACCATACAAAACAAGAAAACTGTTTAATCCATGCAAGGAACACAATTTAGAACCTCCACTGAACCAGAAAAAAAAATGTCCGGGCATTTGTAATACCTAAATATAACATGCAATTTCATGTGTTTCTTGTTTAAGAACACTCAAATGGAAACGGCTGAAAAAATAAAAATTCCCTTGCAATGGGTACAATGCTAATACAGTAGAATTAAGAGGGCAAGAATATGAAAGCAAAATTTAGGAAGCTTCAACTAAAATAGATCACTAAACTAAAGCTGTTTTCAAGAGTTAAGAGGACATAGCTAGCAAGAATTTTCTTTCAAATTCTCTGTTTATCTCATGTCACACAAGTTCTGAGGCTTATTAAGATGGATCATCAGAAAAGACTCTGTGGTATCTGTAGCTCTTCAACCATCCCACCAAATCATCCAACTCAGATGGTAACTATATTAAGTGACAGATTCCCAATTGTCAAGAAGAACATAGTTTAGATATGCAACTCACCTGTTGCTGCAAAAGCAGAAACAAAAACACTGCACCATTTTAAGTCCAAATGCCCTGATCAAAGAGAAATGTTTCCTCTACCCATACACATAGGAGACCATATTAAATAAGACATTATCTTTAGCATAACAGCAATTTTGAAAGTATCTCAAATCCCTACAGAATTGGTTCTTCTCTCAGAAACCTTTTTTTTTTTTTTTTAAACAGTTCACAGATAATACTCCTTTAAAATACTAAGTTTTATTCAACCTCACAACATCAACTGAACAACTACTAGACATTCAAGACAGGGGAGACAAGGGAGAATTAAGGAGTTGCCCCACGTCAAAGTCAGTCAACTACTCATGCCAACATGTATTTCAAATAAAAATTCTAGTGTTTGGGTGATTTCTTTAATTACTGTTTTTTCAGAGACTGTGTCAGAACACTCATAGCAGTACTATTTTGACAAATAATATTTTCAAATATCTTTCCATTGAAGGCACCTCATCCCCATTACAAGCAACAGATATCTGAGACCAGTAACACAGAAAAGTTATATTCCATTCTTTTGTAGAAAGGGGGAGGTTTTAGAAACATGAATACCTAATGATTCCCTGTATTAAAAGCCTCCACTGGAAACATAAATAAATTACCTCAACAGGAGAAGTCTTTTTTGCCATAATAGCTTCCCATTCTTTGCACATCTTGGGCATGGATTCATTGCACACCATCAACACTACAGACTTGCTCAGAGTAAATTGGAGGAAAGATGAAAGAGCATATGTGTTTGACAAAGTCTGTGTGAAGTCTATTGAAGGTTATTGATTTATTATTCAGTAATTTGAAGCACACATTTCCACAATCTATGAGTGGACGATAAACAACCCAAAAATCTCTCAAACACAGTAAGCGCATATGTACCCTCAAGGTATGCAACGTAAGCAAAGAGTACGTTACTGGGTAACACACAGACAGCTATACACGTAGGGGTTTTTAAGTTACCTTCACATCGGAAGGCAGGTGACTCTAGTGACTTTCTGCACACAGTGCAAAACTTTCTTTTGTAATGTCCTGGAGGCCCAAAACAGTGTGCAACTGGAACCTGCCAATGAAGAATGCGTAAGACATCATCAGCCACAACTTTCAAAGTGCCAGTTAAAATTCACAGAAAGTGCTTTATCATGCAAGACAGGACAGTATACAAAGCATAAACTTAACTCAGTCTGAGAACAAATATACAGGCAAACCATCCTTTTTAAAAAAAATTAATACTTAAAAATTGTTGTGGTTTGAAATACTTTATTTTAAATAATAACTTTTTAAAAACATCTGTCTTAAATTCTTGGGTTTTAATATGTAATGTATATATATTGTTAAGTGCCAGTCAGCTTCTTGATGATTCACAGCGTCACGAATTCAAAGGTTTCCTTTGGGTTCAGTGCTGGGTGACTTACCTGGAATCACAATTCCCCTCCTAATTAGTATTGCTAATTGAGTCAAGGATGATTAAAGAGTAATAGTTGCACATGTACACAAAATACCCTAAATATACAGACAAGACAATTTTTAAAAGCTAAGTGCTGCCACAGCCCAGTACCCTCCACATAGTTTTCACCTCTTCTCCGAATACAGCCCAGCCAACTGGCTGATCAGGACAAAGGCATTGGTGCCCTCCCCCCCCCACCATCTCCCTGCAAAGCTTCCAAGCCTGGATGGTACAGAGATCCAGCTCCTGAAGTACATCCATACTGAGGTTCCTGCTGACTGCAGGTGGAAGATGATATATTTCAATATCCTCTTGCCAAGAGCTGTACCAACAGTTTTAGCAAACATATTTCTAGGATACTATTCACTTACCTTAAAAAGGTAGAGGTTTTTTTCTTGTTTAGTGATTAATAATGAAGACCGGAAGTGACGGTACCAAAAGAACAACAGAAGAAATGATGAAAAATTAAGAAGAAACATATTTGAGCTTTATACTTGTTCTAGAGACCACTGTTCTTACAAGATGTACACCTTTGTTAAACTGGCATTCACATGAGAAGCGAGAAGCATAATTGCATCTTTAAACTTCTAGAATCCAAATTACTTCCATAAAAGTTTCCCATGACTTACAGTTACGCATCTCATATGCCCTTCCTGATACGACAAACATACCAGATTTATCTTCTGGTTCTTGCATCATAAAAAAGTGTATTTCTAGTGAAGGCTGACAAATGGTTTGAAAGGTGTGAAATGAAATTAATCATTCCCACTAAAAAGTTGGAAATAATACCTTAAGATACATGTAGTCACAGATACCTTCTTTTCCTCATGGATGTACTAGTAAACAATCCTCCAAAGTTATTGAGCAGGATTTGAATTTTTCTCCTTGTATATTAGGGTTTTCCTGGGAACCACTAGCAGCAAATCTGACACATACTGGGAACACAGAATTTGATGACCTAGAAAGTCACTTCAGTTTTAAAGGTCTAATTCCTACCAGCTTTTCTCTGAAAGCATGGGGACAGTTACACTAAACAATCCTGTACTTTGAGCATGAGCAATTAAATAAGTGAGATAAAGTTTTGCCAGATGTAACACAAGGCAAAAGGAGCATTGCTGGAAGCTTAATCAAGAAAAATTGCTAACCCCCAGACTGCAAAGCATGTGGTTCCTCCAGCCCTCATCAGAATTAATCTTTGGGATGTAAAGGAGGACAAAGAGAGGTACGAAATAAGCCTGTGTTATCAGATGTGAACAAGGTCATGCACAGCAGTTGACCAGTCAAGCAGAGTCACCAGCTCACTGCCACAGCAGGCCGTGTTGTCTGGAAGAATACTTGGTCCCTGACTGACCAGGAAACTGCCTGCCCAGATCCCAGGCTCCCCACCACGCTGGGCTGCCAGCCAGCCTACCAAAAGGATTTTGTATCAGTATCTACATGATATATTCCAAAACATCCTTGTCTACAAAAGCTTCAAATTTTTACTTTACATACGAGTTCGGGATTTAAAAAACCAAACAAATCATGGTTTGGCATCCATCTCCTACTCCCATCAACCCAAACAGAAATTTCATTCTCTGCAGCCCTCCAACTCTAACTGACACAAAGTTCATGGTTGGCTTGCAATTCTATTTTTTTTTTTTTAATCAGAATAGTCATATAATGCGTATTTAGAAAAAGAATATAGATCCTTGGCAGGGAGGGCGAGGGGAAGAGAGAGTCTCAGGAACCTTAATCAAAACTATCTCAGATTAAGTTCAAGGCTCCTGCCCACTTTTCATGCTACTTCTTCAGGGGGCAAAAAAAAACCCCACCAAGACCTCCCCATACAGTAACATAAAAGTTGCCTGGCTCGGCTATTCTGGAAGTAAAGTACCAGAGCTGTTTTCTTGCTCTAGCTGCTCCAAAAATAAATGTCCACTCCCAGCTTGCCAGAAGGCGGCCACTTGCCCAAAATTCATCCTACACAATGAGTTCAAGTGCAGAAAGAGGTAATGAGAATGGCTACATGAGCATAATCGCAGCCAGACTGACAATTGCAAGGAGTACTGAAAAGCCCTGGAAGGATTTTTTCAGGAAAGCTTTTCTGCACATCCCAACCTGTCTTCAGGTTTCCAGTGCCACCTTCAAGTCACTTGCCTGCCCTACTCCCGCCACAGCCCCAGGCACAGCAGAGCCAGCCGTCCCCAAGGCAGCGGTATTCCCCTTGAGATCAGATGCAGAGGAGACCTTCTTTAGCTCTGGAGTGGTGAGTAACCTGCTTTGGATACCCAACATGAGCATCTGATCCCCTCAACAACCCATGTTTGAAACACAGAGACCTCTTCTTTCCCTGGCCATGAGTCTGGCTATTTTATCTTGCACAGGGCATAGCAATGCAGGCTTTTCATTATTGTCGCAGAAAAGTTCTGCTGAAGAAAAAGTACACTCTGTAGATGAAAGGATCGAAGTAGAGTTTTATGAAAAACAGTGTTTATTTTAGGAAAGACTGTGAGAAAGGACTTTGACAGGAGTCAAACTTATTCAGGCTCTGACTGTACTTATCCAGAAGACCCAAGGGAAGGAGAACAAGTCTAGATTCTGCAGTTGTTCAGACCCTGGTGACAATCCTCTGAAGTCTCAAGTTACTGCCAAAAAGAAGGGAACAACTTGCTGATTGAAATATTGGGCGGGGGGAAAAAAAAAAAAGGAAAAAAAGAATAAAATCTGTTCTTTCAACTTCTTCATTTCTGAAACAAGACAAAGAAACTTTATTATGAGTGGTCTTTCTAACTTGCTTTAGAAGTGACAGGTATAAAACCACTGCAGAGGCTGGTGGGAAATGGGATGCAAATAAGATGGAAAAAGAGAAAAGGTTAAAGAGCAAGTACAACATAAAAAACTCATCAATCCCATCACATTTCTCCCAGAAGCTCCCTACATTTTTTTTGTTGCTGAACAACTTTCAGGCACCCAACACTTAAAAATTGAAAAAAACCCAAAATTCAGGCAGCACGTCAGAATATGAAAAGTTACATATTATTCTTTAATCCACCTGTACAAGTACAGCAAAGTACAGGCACATAAAGTGGCCTAGGGAGAGAAAGTTAATAATTGATGAGAGTTTAAAATTGCTTTCCCAATACAAATACTTACAATTACTGTATGCAAACCACTAAAATAAATTTCCACAGAAAAATACAGAAAGTTTCTGCTAGTAATACAATTAAATGACATCTAAGTGCCCTTACAGTATTGATCAGAAACCCATCAACAGAAAGTATAGCTCCAGAATGACTTTGCACTCATGGACAAGATACTACTAGTTCTTATTTTGTTTCATGCCATCTGTTAAGAAATCCAAAGCATTACAGAATTTCTGTAAAAGTTTGCATTAGCCTGTAACAAAATTTAACAGAAACTTATAGAAACCTAAAACTTAGATTCTAACCCCTTCAGTGCAATCTGTGCAAGCGCGCAGCAGTTCTGCATCATACAGAAAGAACAGCAACAAACTGCTCTTAACATCCAAACATTGGGAGAAAAAGAATGGATGGAATTGTTTTATTTCGGTAGCACCTTTTAAAAATGGTCCTCATCCTGAAATGCCACAGGGTATCAAGCACATGGGCAACAGCAGATCATGAGTTTAAGTGCACTTCCACGGAGGTTGAATCAGTACATACAGAGCAGCCCAGCTACCACCCAAACCCTCTGGTTTGTGGATAAAGTCGGGTCAGGTCAAGCCCTAGTGGTCTGCAACCTTCTGGATACCTCAGCAGGGAAAAACACAGTTCCGGGAAGGCCTATTCTTTACCCAGCTGCAGCTGCTTTTCTACCAACTCAGGCAGAATAAAATTTTTAGCCTGAATCCTGAGCCAAAGGTGTAAAGGGGAACGAGAGAAATACAGATATACCAAATGCCAGAGTGACAACTGCTGTCTTGGGCAGTCTTAAAAAAGAACAACCTACTAAAAACTTTTCCTAGGCCTGTGTCTAAATATTATTTTGCCCATGCTTCTCCTTCCCCACCACATCAGAGAGACTCACACTTGGCAGGACTTTGTAAAACACACCGGAGAAGCTGAGAAAGCAGGGCTGCAGGACCTACAGCAGTCTGGGGCTGATCAGCTTCCAAGCAGGAAAGGGTACACATTCTGTGGATACAAGGATATCCAAGAAGGATACAAAAACTCTCACAATAGCCTCCAGAGGTTGAGCAAAAGGAATTTCACTTAAAATCACTAGTTTTCAGTTCAAAAACACTGTGACATTTTAAGGATAAGCACAACCACCTAGGAAGCAACCACCTTCATTAAATGCCCACAAGAGTAGTCACACAGGGTCCTTCACAAAGGCTGCTCTCAACAGAAGGCAAAAAAAAAATATTGCTGATGCAAATTAAAATGGTGTTTCTGAAACAAGAACATCTTCTATGGTTTCTGATATTTCCAGTGCAAAAGTACTGCCTTATCTAATGTTCACTCTGACACCAAAACCCTTTGCTCTAGAGAGGCAGATATGGTGATCACATCTAAGTACACCCCATGATTATTCTGTCCAGGTTAATTAAGTGTCTAGACCACACCCTCTCAAAGAAGTTAACAGCTTTGTGATTCAACTTTTCCCAGTACTGACATCTTTTACTTACTTATTACTCAGTAATCACACAGAGGCCTTTTGTTTGCTTGAAATCTCTCTGCTTTCATAGCAAAAGATTTCTGCAGCTTAAATACGCTGCATGCACTTGAATGCACTCTATTTCTACTTTTTCCTTTTAGGGACAATGCCTCTCAATTACTTGTCAGTTGTGTCCCAATTGACATTCTTCCTGAGCACTCCATATGCCAGTTGGTGTTAAAAAACAACCAAGTACACATTCCACAGGGAAGTTCTGAAATCAGATAAGAATACAAAGTTAAATGGTGTCTCAACGTATCATAGGACAGGACAGATGAGAAAGTCAAACACTTATTTATCAAAATTTAAATTGGGGCTAATGCAAGGCAATAAGGCACACATCCACATGTGACCTCACCATATCCAGGATTTTTTTTCTCCATTCTACAGATCTCTGTGACAGGACATTAGGCCTTATCTACAAGCTCTCAAGGACCATTTGTGATGGGAACTATACAGTGAATTCCATACCATTTCCAATCAGAAATATATGATACTTCTACTAGAAAATAAGAGCTTTCCACTGCAATTAAAAGTTGCTTGGGCTAGCATTTCTGTACTGGAAAGAGAAAACTATATGCAAGACAGTCACTCCTTGCTTTTATTGCTACAGAGGAAATCAATGTTCATCTCCTTTTATCAAGATAAAGATTAAGAATTAAAAGAAACAAACACAGTGGCAACCCCACATCACATCTGAAGAGTCATTGACACAGCTACAGGGCTTGTCTGGGAGTTTGCAGGCTATCAGGTAGCTTGCATCAAGTTTCAGTGAAGCATAATAAACTCTCTTGAATTTACGAACTAGGGGGTGCTAGCCCTTCCCTTTAACCTCAGGCTTAAAGGGACTGTCACTTAGGGGAAGAAAAGGTGCAGTGCCAAGATTGCCAGCAAGCAGTGTTACACCTCATTTGGCTTCTAAATTATGCCCTGTGGCTGCTACACTCCAAGCAACTGCCTTGCTGAAACAACGCAGATATGGTCAAGTGTTGAAGGATGGACCCTCTCAGTGAAGGTGGTCAGGTTTATCCAGCAAGCACCCAGGTAAAATCATAGAATGATAAAACAGTTTGGGTTGGAGAGGACCTTTAAAGGTCACCTAGTCCAACCCCCCTGCAGTTAGCAGGGACATCTTCATCTGGATCACCTTGCTCAGTCCCACCCAACCTGGCCTTGAATGTTTCCAGGGATGGGGCATCTACCATCTCTGGACAACCTGTTCTAGTACTCCACCACCCTCATCATAAAAAATTTCTTCCTTACATCTAGACTGAATCTACTCTCTTTTAGTTCAAAACCATTACCCCTGGTCCTACCACAACAGGCCCTGCTAAAAAGATCAGCTTGGGGTCCAACCATTGTTAAGACACCCTGTGAAAAAACCCTCACACCAGCAAAGCCTCTTCAAGACAAGTAAAAGGGGGAGAAGGAAGAAACAACTTTCTCAAACTTGGTTTTATAATATATAATATAAAAGAGGAAAAATATTAAGCATATGTTTTGTGAAGTCAAGTTCACGTACAGATGCAACTCCATCACCACCACCATCAAAAAGATACAACAAGAGGGGCAGGATAAAAAGTCCCTTGATTGACGTATGCCAAATATACAGTCATTTGAAGATGAGAAGTAACAATAGTATGCCAACTCATTTATTCATAAACATTAAATTTCAGCCCATCTTCTATGACAGTCTGCTGGGAGAAGCAGTAGAAGTTCAGCAAGCATTTATTGCAGCATTTTTTAACCTATGTCTTTATAAAACCTCCAACACTTGCAACTACCACCAAGGAATAATTTTCCAAAATTGGATTCTGATTTTTCCCCCTATACTCTACAGAACTCCCACCCAATCCAACCACATCAAATTCTCCTTCCCAGCTTGCCAGGCTCTTTCCCATTTGTTAAAATGTCTGAGCCATTTGCAAAAGCATTCCTTAAAAGCTAATTCTCTGAGGCAGTCACACAAAAATTTCTGACAGCTGAATGAGACTGGGGTATTTATTATTCCAAGGCAAATGAAGCAGTAACCAAACCTGGATGGTCTTTGTCTTGCACTTCACCGGAGCTTCCCATTGCTTCTTAGGCAGGGAACAGAGGTAGGGAGAGAAAGTCAACAAAAAAGAGGTCGTGTCCCAGTACAAAAGTCCTTCAGCTGCAGACAGATGAGATGCTGCTGTTGTGTATACAAAGTATGAAGTGTCCAATACAAAACAGATTATGAGGAGGGGAGGTAAGGGGGCTTGCCCTAACCCAAGTATCCTTTTTTCCTCTCTTCTACTTTCAGTTCATCAGGAACTGACCCAAATAACCACCTGCACACAGCTGAATCCAGCAGCCAGGTGGAGAGACTCAGGTCAGCAGACAAGGGCAACACCTGCTTGTCAGAGCGGAGACCTCTGCGAGCACCACAACCTTCCCATTCACTATCGCAACCCGTCAACACAGCGGCTACCCACATTTGGAACTACAAAGCCATGTTTTATTTCTAGCACAGAAAGCTTCAGGAAAAGCTGATGACCAACATTCTTCCACACTAGACAACCTGGCTTTAAGAACAAAAGCACATAAGAAAGTATCATGAACAGCCTGTCAACCCTTCTTGAAGTGGAAATGGTTAGAAACCATTGCAGCAATGCACCAACACAACAACAAGGAAAAACAAGCATAGCAAATGCCTAACTTCCGTTTAGTTTTCAAAGAACAATTATACAGAAAAACACACATGCTTCTATGGCAAACCTAAGGGGTAAAAGCTTGTAATACAGCTTCAATTCCAACCTAACAAGGGAAAATAAAACTTCACATTTCACAGCCAAAGAGGTTTTGTTTTCACTGCTATTTTGGGTTTTGTTGGGTGTTGGGAGTTTTGGAGGCAGGGTGTGGTTTTTTGCCACCCTCCACTTTTTTTTTTTTTAACACATACCTCAGAGTAGGCAAATACTTATGGGAATGGAAGGGAGAGAGGCCTTACCAGTGAAACAAATCATACTGCCTGCAAACCATAAAACCACAAACTTGTTCAGAAGACTGATCCGTGAAGTCTTGTTTTGAAACATCATGATCTGGATCCAGTCTGGAATACTGAATGCAGGTGATAGTGATTAACAATAGCGCAACAAAATTCTTAGGGCAGCCTTAAGAGTGAACTCATCAAGAATGATCTGAGGCTGGATGCAGTCTTGGCATGCTTGTGACTCTGTGGGCCTTTACTTGACCCTGGGAAGGAAACCCTACTCTCAGGAATAAAAGTTTCCATGAAACATCTGCTGAAAAATTATTCTCTGACAGTTTAACTTAGTATCAAATGACACACACTCCGATGAGCTTTACAATTGCTATCTTCTCTAGATGAAATCCAAGGGATTAAAAAATCCCCACAACTCATTTCTGTAATACACTGAATATTGACATACTAGAAGGAACTATCAGAAAAACAATGCCGCCAGTATTCCCTCCTACGTCAGACCTTTTCACAAATTAATAAATAATCTGAAAGGAGAGCAGGGAGATTAAGAACATAAACTTTACACACATTCTATAAACGATTATCATTTGGTTTTTACTCTGTTATGGTTTTTAAGCAAATGCCAAGTTCAATATTTACTTCGACAGAGCCTGCACACGAAATGATGTCTCCCGTATGGCAGACTTCACTTGCACAGCAGACCAGGATTAATGCAACTTGGATGACTACATCAAGGAGGATAAGACTGTCCAGAAAGAATAGTGCAATCCTGTATTTTCAAAACATAATTGTTATAGCTCAACACAGGTGACTCTCTGCAGCTAAATACAGCAACACTGAACTGCGAACAGCTTTGAGGGCTGACAACACCACTCAGCTTAGTTCTACTGCACAGCAAGGATAGTTAGGTTTTATATGTGTGAACAGTAAACAATGAGATAAAATTCATGTATTGTGGCAGGTAGAGAATGGGGACTGGCAAAAGAAGAAAAAAAACCTATACTGACATCCATGACTGATACAAGCAGAAACATCAGTAAGTTTAAATGCAGCATTTTTACCATGCAAAAGTGAAGGAACAAATACTATTTTGAACAATGAGTTAGATTAGAGCAAATTCACAAAAGAAGCAGTCACAGATGTTTACAGCTCTGGCACTCTAAAGGAATGCTTCCCAGTTGGATTTGTACCATCCCCCAAAGGCCATTGCGAAGATATCTGTATCATCTGACTCACCATTCCTTTTCCCATGCTACAATGACTGATCGCCAGCATAATGAAACAGTAGTAGATGCTAATTGTTAGTAATAGCATTTCTTGCTACCTACATGTCCCTTTACTCTGGGTTCTGAGACATAGAACAATACTTCTTACTGTTTGACAGACAACTTCCTATATGTCAGACACTTTTCTGACACATAAGTTACATCCCTCAAGATGAAAAGTCTGTGGGGAAGAGGAAGCGTGTGGCAAAGCCTAACAGCATTACCATCTTGACAGAGCAAATTCAAGAAAAACAAGTGGCTAATTTCTCTCTACCCAACTCCTGTAATTCAAGTTACATACTGTTTTAAACTTTCCTATCTCACCCCCTACATAGGTTTCCACAACATAAAGGAACTTTATGTTCCTGGGAGGGAACTGACTCCCTGGGAGGGAGTCAGCTCCCCTTCACAGGTTCCTGGGTCTACACAATGTGTTCTCATAAATGTGCTTTTAGTCAGCAATGTCTGTAATGCACATGATTCTGATTTTACAGCCATGTCTCATTTGACTTTTGCATGTGGCTCCTTAAGGTATCTGCAGTGTTTTACTACTTCTCCAGTAAGTTTTTCATATCCTTCTTCCCTTTTTTTCCTTTTGTCACACTTTCCCAAGTGGATAATACACTTTGTTTTCTCTTCAATTTAGCTTCTTAATACTGAAGCCATGAAAAGCTGAAATCAAAACTCAATAGTCTTGGTGACTATTAAGCAGGCATTCTTTACTGCAGCGCCGGACGCACAGGGGATCGCTCCTAATGTGTACGCCATGCAGGGTTAATTGCATAGTTTATATACTAATTTTACATACATATTCATTACATTCCTCAGAAAAGGCAGGGATAGGCAAGTTAATTCCTGGAAATCATTTACATATTCTCCTCCCAGTTGCACATGCTCAGTAATTTAAGTCAGGTGGTCTTCAGGGGTCGTTTACTTCACCCACTCCTCTTCTTCACCTTGTCCTTTTGGTGAACTTTGGCTTTTACCCCCCTTATTCTGCTGTCAGAACAACACAGCTGGTACCTGCCAGCTCCCCAACCTTGAAACATTCCCCTTTACCTCCGTATCTCACGGTTCCCATCCCTGGCTACCCTCATATTGACAAAATGCTAGACATTTTGCCCCCTACATGCCTTCCAAGGCCAGCAACAGAGATAGGCAATTTACTACAAATGTCTCCTGGTTTTGACTGGGATGGAGATAATTTTCTTCCAAGTAGCTGGCATAGTGCTGTGGTTTGGATCTAGGATGAGAAGAATATTGATAACACCCTGATGTTTTAGTTGTTGCTCAGCAGTGGTTACACCAGTCAAGGACTTTTCAGCTTCCTGTGCTCTGCCAAGGGCACAAGAAGCTGGGAGGGGGGACAGCCAGGACAGCTGACCCCAACTGACCCAAGGGCTATTCCAGACCATATGATGTCATGCTCAGCATAGAAAGCTGGGGGAAGAAGGAAGGAAGGAAGGGGACATGGGGCATGATGGCGTTTGTCTTCCAAAGTCACCATTACACATGACGGAGCCTTCTTTCCCAGAGATGGCTGAGCACCTGCCTGCTGATGGGAAGCAGGGAATGAATTCCTTGGTTTGCTTTGCTTGCATGTACAGCTTTTGCTTTACCTATTAAACTGTCTTTATCTCAACCCATGAATTTTGTCACTTCTACCCTTCCAGTTCTCTCCCCCTTCCCACTGGGGTGGAGTGAGCAAGCAGCTGTGTGGGGCTGAGTTGCTGGCTGAGGTTAAGCCTAATAATACCTTAGTTGCATCCTATTATCTTCTTTGCAGTTGATTCATCTTTCACACCCTTTGAAAGCAATCTCTTAAGCATGAAGTCTTGTGGAAGAAAAAGTTAGAAGGCATCTGAAAGCAAGTACTTCATTAATTACCAAAATAAATATATCTGAATTATTACCATCAATTGAAGTCCTGCCCTCTGATTTTTTTGGCTCTGAAATCTTATGCTTTTACTGCAATGACTTTATTCTCTGGACACAATAAAAAAGCAAGTTCTTAAGATGCAGCAGTCAACAGAAGCCAAACACAGTCCCTTTGCTAGACAGAGAAGTTTTACCATTTTCCCAGTAAGATGTAATTGCTGTAAAAAATTTGGTGGTGTACAGAGTTCTTCTTTAGTATGACACGTGGTATTGTTTTCTGAGAGCACTGATATCAATCAGTCACCCCACTCCATTATTGTGAGGCTTCCAGGTAATGACACACAAGTAAGAACATCTAGTAATATTTAAAGAATGCAAATAACTGCTCTTCAAAGACAGATTATCCACAGCTGCTCATAGCAGGGACTTTTTGAAGGAAATGTAACTTTGCCTTTGAGCAGCTATAAAAGCCTCAGTGATGACTAACACAATCAATTTAAGCATTACAATACGAACAAGCCACCACGGTACTACACCATGTTCATTAGTAATAAATTTGTGCTGTTAACCGAAGAAAGAGACAAGGTAGTGTGTGCTTACTCACCCTTACAAGGCTGGGAGCAATACATGAGCATGGTATCTTGACATTCTTGAGGCACTTTTCATGTGACATGAAGTTGCAAACTGCGGAAATAAAATAAGAATCATGAGGAAGTCTTCACAAACAAGGGACTTTGTGAAAAGCAAACAAACAAAAAATCATATGGAGTCAAATACAACTAAGAACACATCTTTTTAATCACATTTGCTCTCCCCTAGGTTTGAGAACATGCATGACTGTCACACTTCTTGCAGCGCATGAACTCCAGCTCTTTTTGTTACTTAGGTGTTGGCAATGGGAAAGGAAGGAGAGTTTATCCCAATGCATTAGAGGCCTACAGCAAATCATGCCCTCCCACACTCTCTCTCTGTAAGCACCAAAATGAGCTCTTAAATTTCAAGAGAGATTTCTAAGCAGTCTAAAGTCCAAAATAGCTCTTTGATGTAGCCAAAGCAGATGGATATGTTTGAAAGTGAAATTATCTACAAGCTAGTGCACATGACTAAATGTGCAAATGGGAGAAAGCACAGTATTGTTACACACTGAACATAATGGATGAAGGACACAAAACTAAAGGTCACCAGTTGCACACAGCCTTGAAGTCAAGAGCAACTAACTATATCTTTTACTGTGGAAGCAACAGGTTTAGAATTCCACCTGAGCTACACAGAGCACGCTTTCAAGCAAGACAGTGTTTGAAAAAAATAATTTCTCACAGGGGTGATACTTTCCACGGCTTCTTACCATGGATTTACATGATGTTAAGCTGTGCAAAGAAAACAAGGGATTCTTTATTTCATTCCCACCACTTCACATTAATTAGGAACTAATAAGCCATGCAGCTACGGCTTCAGAGTTGCTCTCTACCAGCTGTAGTGTGAAGCTTTACACAGATGCTCAGGCCCTGACCTCTCACGGGGAAGCACAGACCTCTCCCAGCGCCTGGGGAGAAGATCACTTGCCAGTGGCGACTGTTGCTGCACACAGGAGGTTTTTGCAGGTCCCTGCTTTTCAGAAGCATGCTGTACCACTTCCTAAGTTTCACCAGCAGCTGAAAAAAACCTCATGTGCTTCAAGCTTCTCATTTACAGCCCACTGCCGTTACTGATTGTACGTGCTAGTGCCATCAAAAGCAGACAATTTTCCTCTCCTCCTCCTTCTCCAGCTCATTTACTTCTGATTTCACAACACTGCTTCTCCCATGCCAACTCAAGCAGTAAAAATCCAGGTCCACTTCTCTATGAGGCTTACTGCCAGTCAATACAAAGTAACCCTTCCTTTTGGTGACACAAAAAGAAGGATGGCCCCTTTCACATGGGCACTCATCTTAATGTGAGCACTAGGCAGACGTTTGTTTTTCATTAGTCTGCAAAAGAAAGTCAGAAAATTAAATAAAATAATTAGTCAGAAAAATAAGAAGCACTGCAAGTCACTTCTGCATACAAAAGTGTTACTCATCATCTATGCCTGAACACAGAATGATCACTGCACTGGTGAAAGAAAAGTGGGAACAAAGCAGATCCAAACCTTCTGCTGGGTGCTATGAAGTGTTATATGCACCTTTAAGGTTGACAGCATTCCTGGCTAAATGGGGCAGATAAAGCATCCACGAGCCACCAGTGGGGAGCCGAGCCCCAGGAGCATCCCAGTGCCAGTTCTGAGCACGCTAGCGTCACCGAGGCGCTGGAGCTGGGGACATGTGAATAATGCCCTGTCCTGGCACGGGCTATTTATTGAACATATATATAAAATACATGTTCCTTTTCTAAGTTAAGTGAAGATGGCCTGTCCGCCTTTGCCAAGACCGGTTGTGATGGTCATTAGCAGGTAGTCTAGTGTGACATGTCACGATACCGAGCCCTTGGGTCCCAACATACTACCATGCCCTACCTGTTCCACCTCTCACCCAAGCTTTGTCGCCCCCAGCCTTGCATGGGGCGGGGAGGTCCTGCCACCTTTCTTACAAATCACTTTATTTACAATCACCCAGTAATAGGATTACAGAGTTCATGCCTCACCCGGACACCCAGCGTGGTTTACAATACTCAATGGCTTTAAGTCCTTGGTCTTTTGTTCCCAGTGGAGTCCTCCCCTGCACTCTGCCCAGGTACTTAGTCCTGACGTGGCATTTCGTCCAGGACCTTTGGGTGGCAGGCCGGTGTTGGAGCCCAGGATAAAGTTGATGGCAATGGTATACATGGGGCTGGAGCCCTGACTGGTGAGACTTCCCTCTCCTCCCCACCCCTCCTCTGGCATGGGCTGATGGTATTGCCTCTGAGACTTGCCATGGTTGGAACCTCATACACCTCAGGAAATGCCCATGTGAGGGTGAGTCAAAGGATGACAACCTCACCCTCCAAGATTGGCAGACTGTGCTCAACTGTAACCTGTGAGCATAGGCCCTGGCCAATAGGTCAGATGACCTCAATGCCGTAGTTTTTTTCTCACCATTAGGAATACTATTGAATGGTTGGTGAAACCCTTTGATAGGGAGGAAGGAACCATAACTCCCTGGTTGGGGCAGAGGTCCACTTAGGTACCCATGAAGGGCACCCAGCAGGACCATGAGGTGGTGGGACCTCTGCAGAGCCTGGTTAGCAACTATGATCCAGTCTCAAGAGAGTCATAAATGCATGGAAACAGTCAACAAAGGGATGATAAAGTGGATTCTCAGAGCTGAAAAAGCAGATGCCCAACACATTTGCAGGTGGTTACTATGGAGGAAGGAGCACACAGCCCATCAGCACAGAGGAGACCAAAGAGAACAAAGTGATTGGGCAGAGGAAAGATGCATCTCCTGCTCCAGAAAACAGGTACAACCCCATACAGAGAACTGGTGAATTCTTATTACATTTATGTATGTGGATGGATGTAACTTACTCTCTCCTCAGGTCTCTGCAACATTTCTACTAATGCTTTTAGGAGGATCAGGTGGTTGCCATGAGAGCAGAGGCTGTAGGAGAAAAGCTACCTGCCCGTCGCAAGCTAATCTGAAATTTACTACATATGCCCTGCCACCGCCAGAAGACATTTGACCCAGCCATTTGTATAGGCAGCCTCTTCTCTGTCTCACAGGTGGTGTCCAAAGTCCGCTGAACCTGGCTGGGTGAGGCTCTGCAGGCAGGGGGTTCCCACAGCTCCAACCCACAAGAGACATTTTTCTGGTTCAGAAGCGGGAGGCTAGAAAGGAAAGAACAGAGCAAGGCGCTGCAGATTGCTCCCAGAAATGTTATGATCTGCAAGACCAGTATCTCCAAGTGGCTACTAGCTTTATTCTAAGTGCACACTCAATAACTCAATACACAAGTTAACCAAGCCCTACACAAACACCTCAGGGAATTCAGAGAAGGCGGCTCCAAATCAGCCGATAGAAGTGAGGCTTCTTCCATGGGTAGGGACCTTGAGAGATGTTCTCCATTTATTCAGACAGCTCAAGTCACTACACAACACCACTCATTTTTCTCTTTGCAGTGACAGAAGGAGCAAAACATGGTCCTGCATAAAGACAGCATCTCATGGGGCAACAGGCACAAACTGAAGCATAAGAGGTTTCAGTTGAATACACGGAAGAACTTCTTCACTTTGAAGGTGACAGAGCACTGGAACAGGCTGCCCGGGGTGGTGTGGAGATTCCTTCTCTGGAGATACTCAAAGCCCACGTGGATGATGTCCTGTGCAACCTGCTCTAGGTGAACCTGCTTCAGCAGGAGAATTGGACTAGATGCTCTCCCAAGATCCCTTCCAACCCTTGCCATTCTGTGATTCTGTGATGAGGAAACATCTCATGGCACAGAAAAATATAGTAAAGAATTCAAAACAGCAACTTCAGACAAGCAATAAAATCAAAAGGTCAATGAAGGTTTCAAACAAGGTGTAAAATAGGAAGGTACGTAAAGGTTTTAGTTATTTGACTGAGTGTATACAGAAAAAGACAACATGCAAAATAATGAATTTCCTAAAATTTCAAGGGAGAGACTGAAGCATTTCCAAAGAATCAAATTAATGACTATCAGGAGACAAATGGCAGGAGATCAGCAGTGCCCAGAGATTGTAAAACTCTCAATGAAAGATTTTCACTCATTTTTCATGGGTGGCAGTCTCTCCTCCCAAGTAACAAGCGATAGGACAAGAGGAAACAGCCTCAAGTTGCACCAGGGGAGGTTTAGATTGGATGTTAGGAAAAATTTATTCACTGAAAGGGTTATCAGGCACTGGAATGGGCTGCCCAGGGAAGTGGTCGAGTCCCCACCCCTGGAGGTATTTAAAAGCCAGGCAGACAAGGTGCTTAGGGATGTGGTTTAGTAGCGGACAAGTACAGTTGGACTCAATGATCTTAAAGGTCTTTTCCAACCAAATGATTCTAAGATTCTTCTATGAAGATGAGCAGGTATGATTTCAAGAGACATTGACAGAATCCACAAAATCATTTACTTGCAGGTTTGGGGGACTTCACGTGGTGTCTCTGAGCACCTAGCTATACAGTCAGGTGTACAGCAGCAACCGCATTTGACAACTTTCCCTTGCTCCCCACCTCTACACTCAATAATAAATTACTTTGTTCATAGGAAAAATTTGATCTTTCCGATACACAGCAAGAAGCCAGGTAGCAAGCAGGCACCACAGGACTGCTCCCTGTCCACACTGAGCACGAGACATGGCTTTACAGCAGTTTCTGCCCATAAGCCTTCACTTCCCAGGGCTACTTACCCTATCACGTTTTCTTTGACTTGGTGATTTAATAAAGAAAAAGGCAATGTGTACGTATGGCAACATGCAGTGAACATACAGCCAGTACTCTCCAACATACACTTGCAAGGAAACAGAAAACATCTCTCTCCAACCCTCCCTAGGAAGGCAGGAGATAACAGGCACTGCTATAAGTCATGAGCTGTGTAACACTTGCTAGCAAATCAAGGGCTATTTACACCCTCCAATATGCCACATTTTTTCCATAGAACCCTTTTTCTCTCTGTCCTCAAGACAGACTTCAAAGCAGATCCCAAAAGTGGGAAGACAAAAAAGGTAGATTATGTCTTGTACAGACTCTAGTAATGTATCAGTGTATCAATGAATAATGCAACCGATGGGGGGGTGAGAATCGCTTATGAAATACCAAATTTAACACATACTCTTCTCCCACTTTTGAAAAGACCACCCAGTCCTGAACAAAATCCTAGAAGGCATTGAAAATTATTTTGTTTCGTCTTTGAAGAGATACTCTCTATCATTCAGTTTTGCGATTTTCAAACATTTATTTATATTTTAACATGTTTGTCTTTAGTTTTTTATTTTGACTTTAATAATTGTATTTATAAATCTAATTTTACATTTGCTAAACAGATTGCTCTCCAAGGAGAATCAAGGAATGTCAACACAAAGACCAAACCGGATTTGATCCTCTCCTGGAAGCATGATCATGAATACAAGACTTGCTGTGGATGTATTCACATGCGTGTTCTTAACCCAAGAGCACTTCTCTCATTTCAGTGAGCACTCGTTTTGAGCTTAACAAAAGCACCAGCAAAGTAAACTGCAGTTCCTCCTTCAACCCTCTGTTGTCTGGATTTGTTGTCCTGCCAGTTGTCTCCTGTCCTTCTGCCTACCAGAACACTGAACATGCACCAGTACCACAAGCAGCAGTAACACCCTCTCCCCTTGTCTTCACTGCAGGGTGCTACGACCTATGGGTTTTGCAGAGCATGGTCTGGTACTTACACAGGAGCCATCACCCTTCTCCTTGCCAACAGATCACATTGAGGACTCTCAAAAAGAGAGCGCTCCTGCACCCAAAGACAGGAGCAAATTCCTGAAGCCGAGTGCTCTCTCCATGCACACCTTGAGTGGCTCATGGCAGACCCACAGAGAACTTCAGTAACTCCCAAGAAACAACACTGTACCTTGGCTACTAGCTTGTCACAGAGCCAGCACAAGGAAAATTTCAAACACTGGCATGCAGTGACAACACCACAACTCCTCAATATTGTCTGGATGACTTGGCAAATAATAATCTCATTTTGTTCGAGGTTATCTGTGAGTGTTGTAACTCATTTGCATTTTGCTCACCTGCACAAATTGTAACTTCCAGCAAGTGCATGCCAAAGTTTATTCTAATCTTTTAACAAAGGTTATAGATTAATGAATGACTGATGGGTTAATTCTTGCTTTTAAAACAAGCCATTAGCTCAGCCAGGAATGGTCTAGTAACTCGGAATTGTTTTCCCAGCATCAGAGCACAATAAATTTTTCTTTTCTGGAAAAACTTAAGTGCAATGCATTAAAGAACATACTCAGCTCATTAATGTGAATATAAATAAAACTAAATGAAAAGCAGTAATTCTCTGAGGCATCTTGTTAAATGTAAGACTTGGAAGAAGTCCCTGTCTTGGAGAGTTTACTGGACTGGATGGCCTGATATAAGTAGGAGTATTACATAAATGAAAACTCTCTCCAGTCCTCTACAAAAAGCCCTATAAATGTACATAGATTACATATAAGAATTACAAAGGGGATTAAAAAAAAAAAAAGGAAACGCCTTCTTGAAGACCTAATGCTGCATGAAACTCCCATGGACTCGCCAGCAGCTCAGCCGCTGCATAGACAGTACGTGCAAACTGTGAGTTTGTATGGTGGCACAGAGGTGACTTTTCTGCCACTCTTCCCCATTCCTTTCCTAACAACGTCTAGCATTCAATTTGCCTTTTTTTGACAATTACACACTGGGCACATATTTGCCTAGAGACATCATTACAACTCTAACTTCATTTCTTGTCTGATCTGTAAAAGCTGACTCAAGGTCCATCAGCTTCTAAGAGTATTGTTCCCCCGCTTCACAAGACATCACTTTACATTAATCCACCCCAGGCAATAAAATGCTAGATTAAAATTAACTCACTTAAAAGATTCTTCCACAATCCTCAGCAGCTGATGCCCAGTGTGAACTCTCAGCTCAGTACCAGCCTTTGTAGAGGGGATGGTGGGCTCTTAACGAGACGGCTGAGTGGCATATGCCATCCTAAGACATCACTGCCACGAATCCACCTGCAACCTTGTTAGCATTCATTGCTTCCCTCTATCACTTTTGTCTGCCACCCAAACCCAGGCCTGCAGTCAGTGTGGTTTTATTTTAGCATTTCACACTTTGTGAATCCCAACTTTCAGTTACAGAGGGAACCTTCCATGCGCAGAACCCTCAGTTATATCCGTCTTCTGCAAGGATGCTCAGAAAGACAAGACAAAGAAAAGGCTGTGGTTATGGCTAGCAGCTGACTCTGGCACTGGACCAGTCTCTGGGTGGCCAGGGGAATGTTGTCTACATTTTCTTGAGTGCATGGAAATTGTACAGGACAAAACACAAAAAAGCTTCTACCAGATTAAATATTGGGCAGCTTTTTTTTTCAACAACAGGTGTCTGCAAGTGTTATAGATGATCACTATCCAAACACATGTCATCTTTAAAAGGTTGTCTTTAAAAAAAGATGAAACACTAGATGGAAAAACACAAAGTGTTTTAATGTATTTAAAGTGCAGTTTTACTCTTCCTACTGTGAACTGGAATGTGTCTCTGTAGTCACACGTATTTCAGGCTTAAAAATTTGAAGTATTCATTTTAAAAATTAAACACATTTATAAATAGCTTCCTGCACCAGATGCAGGTGGTACAATTATTCTCTCCCCATCTCTAGCTTTAATGCAATTTTTACTCTTTATCATAAACCCCTGCATCCTCAGATTCTCCCTCCTCCTTTCTCACAGAACAACGTTCAACTCATTTCTCATTTTATACATCAAATAAAACTAATCTGTAATCAAAGTTTTCTTTTTCCACCTGAAATTCCAGCAGCTGCAAGGAACAACATTTTCTGCCAATCGAAGGTGGGCAGGTCTCTGAAAAAACAGGACCATGCCCCTTAATGCTTCCCACCATGTTTCCAGGCTTAGCCATGAACAGACTGCAACAGGCCACAACTGCCCCAACATTTGATGGCCCCGAGAGGGGCAATTGTTTGCCCACAACACAAAAAGGCCAGCTCCTTACAAGTGGCAAAAGGGTAAGATCACAGACATATACCTTGTGGTAACTCTGGTCAGAGGCCGCATTGCTGGCAGATGGATCCAAGAACCACCCATCTCCTGGCTGCAAACTCCAGGGTGATGAACACCAGGAGTACGACTCTGTTGCTGTTTCTCCAGGGAACTGTTGGGGTTAGGTGGACTCCTTCGGAAGGTGACAGCACAGGCACTTTTTACACTACCACACGCCTGCTGGAACAGACCACCAACCTCAGCGAGAAACCAGAGCCATCAAGTTTAGCAGCAGTCTCAGGGCAGCACAAAGGAGATGCAGTGCAGTTTCAAGCCTTGTGCTTCATGACACGAACATAACTATGTTTTAAATGCAACACGTACTACAGAAAGAATAATGGCTCGTGCCATTTACTCCAGAGGGGTAATTCACTCCAGCAGGGTGAATTTTTCAATTCCTTTTTAATACTTTCAGTGATTTTCATTTTCATTAACTCCAGTAGAGAGCACTACTGTTAAGAAAGTCCAGTACAAGTAAATCTAACTACATAGTCTGAAGAGTTAAGGTCAGACTCTCACATCCTGTAAATCAGCATGACTCCTTTCAGCTTGCTAAAGCACAACAATTTACAGAAGCCAAGATTCTTTTACTTCAAGTCAATACACCAGATTACAAATTAGACCATGTAACATACATCTTGTTTTTATCAAGATGAAAGAACGAATTAGGGGTAAATTATACCCTCAAAAGCATTCCCAGGCTTCCTGTAAAGTTTTGTGATGAGAAGATATATCCATCAGTACTTCTAGCAACATAACTATTCCTCTTAAACACACAATTATTACAAATCTTTGTTCCGTACATCACCAACTTATATAAGGCATCAACAATCCAGAACAAGAGGGAGCATTTGAATTTGCTTATGCTACAGTCAAGCCATTATTGCAACCTATTCTGCGATCAGAGGCATCTCCTCTCCCTGAAGTCAGAGCTACTCTTCAGAATACGAATGTTCCTCTGAATTACAAAACGTTCTCCTACTCTCCAGATGCCTAGCTGGGAATGCCAAACTCAGCAATTAACAGGAAAGTCTCAGCATTTATCAGAACAAATGACTAGGAATTTAGAGGTCTTGCATGATTTGCTCATGAGAAGACACATGCTGGAAATGAAGAGATGAGGACATTCCTGAACCCAAATAATGAGGGATGGGTTTTCCATCCTTTTCTTCTCAGATCTGCAAATGAAAACACATTCCACGGAGAAAGATAGAAGAGTAGTAACATCTCTGCTCAGCTGATGTCAAACATTCACGTTAGACAGTGTGTTATTTCTGTGCCACATACCTACACTGTCAAAGTAATTTCTACAAAAGTATTTACTACTTTGGGCATGAATGTCCCAGTATGTCCCAGAGGTAACTGTAGTGAAAGCATGAAGGTAACACATTTATTTTTATAGAAAACTGGGCAGCAAGAGACCTCAACAGCTCAGCTGGTCTGCCCTTCTGTGTTCCTGACACGTGTCAGTCAAACCAGCAAAAACCCACCCAGGAGATACAACCCACAGCCTCTCCACACAGCCAACTCTACATCTTCCAAAGTCCTTACAGTTAGGAGTCCGGTGCTTGATGTCCAAACCAAACCTCCCCTATTAGAACTTAGGTCCAGCATTTCTTGCCCTGTGTACTACAGCCATGAAGAAATGTTCATTTTCCTTTCTCTTTGCAACTATTTCTGCAGATAGGTAGCTTAGCAAGGCAAGGTGCAGGTTATTTTAACAAGTAAGAGAGGCTTATTTTGGACATTTACTGACAGCAGAACAGAAAGGACAGAAAACACACAAGGTGGCAAATCCTACCTAGTCTTTCAAATTTCTCACCCCTCCCCTCGGGGGGGGAAAAAAAAACAAAAAAAAGAAAAAAAAGACAGTGCTCAGCAAGTGAAAAAACAGCTCGTTTTTTAAGAGCACTGGCAATCACTGCTGGTATAAGAGAAAACAAGATGTTCTCTTATTACCCCTCTTATTAAGGAACTTTCCCCAGGGCTACCCTGAAACACAGCAGGGCCCTCTGCATTCTGGTGGATCTCCAAACCAAACCACTTTAGTCCAGAACCCAGAAAGGCTTCCAAAATTGCCATTTCGTTTGCCAGCATTTGTAAAGATGTCTTAGCTTTCACCTCAGTTCTGCCAGGGCTCGCAGTCGTAAAACAGCAGCACTGGTTTGTAAGAGGCTGGTTATGAGCGCTTGAGGAAGGAAGATGGGTACAGAAGAGCTGAACATGGAAGAATCAGTTTGCTCAAATTAATTTAATAGAAGTACACCCATGCACAGAATGGCAAGGATGCCCAGTGCAGCAGGCGTAGCTACTGCAGCGTGCTTAAAAGTCGGAAGGAGGAAGGACAACTGCCTATAGATGGGCAGAGGAAAACAAACAAGAAATCTAGCAATGCCAGGGAGTAAACCAAAGCTTCAAAGCTGTTATGCAAGACAACAGTAACAGTCTCTACTCTCCAAACAATGAATCAGTGGGACTTAAAGGGCATATCAGCACCAAGACAATTCAGGCCAAGTCAGTCTCACTCTAACAAAACAAAGTTTTATTTTTGTCAAAACTAAGGAGGTTATTTCCTCCTCTCTTCCTGCTCTTACATAGCATGTGCCTGACAAGACAGAAGCCAAAATACAGGCTTGATCTTACAGTGCCTCTGCCTTTTAGGGGCTTTTTCGCTCAGTTCTGAAGTTGTCCTTCATTCTGCAAGCAGGCTGTTTTTGTTCAGCAGGAGTGCCTTTTGTGCTCACTGAAGAGATTCATTGATAATTAAAAGACAATAGCTTTGAGGAAATGCCCACAGCCTAAGTAGTCATAGATCGAAGAAAAAGGCTCTTTTGCTTTTTTTTTTTTAAATTTCAATGTTTTAAAGTTAATATAGAAACCACACTTATCAGACTGCTTATGCAGACAGGACCATTCAAGCTGATGGAGGAGATGCTATTTTCAGGAGTAACCTAAAAGCAACCCTCCCTTTTCACTGGAAGCTTGTGAAATTTAACTTCTACATTCGTTACACAGCTTTGAGCTCCTTTTCCATTGTAGCAGCTTGCCAACACGGACACATTTAGCTTTTTTGTTTAGGACCATGACCACAGGCCAGCTTGAATACTGTGACTATTCACTCAAAGGAATGCTGGACACAGTACATGGACTTTGCCAGCTTATTTCCCAATTCAGCAGAAATATGCAAAGACCTGTATGCAATATTGGTGTGCTCTCTCAGACAAAAGCACAACCTAGTTTAAGTTTAGAAGTCTGTTGTGCAATGCTTGCTAAATGTCACCAGGAAGGCTGTCACTAGAAGCTTTGGTCTTCCCAGAACATTTTAAACAACAGCAAGACAGGAATGGAAAAATCTCTGAAAGCTTTAAGAAGTCAGGCGTCAAAACCACCTTCCTCTCTCCAAGCCTTTGCTTGTCTTACAGTTCAATGAGGCCACATTGCAGATCCTCTTCCTCTGAAAATCCAGAAGAAATGAGAAAGCCGTTAACATTTTCCACATATTTACTGACCATCCCTTGTACTTGCCAGGTCCTTTCTCTCTCCAGGACTCTCCGATCTTAACAACTAACCATCCATATACCTGCCTCTGCTTTAAATGGGGATACCAGCAAATACCCTTGTGGTTTAACCCAGGCCAGCAACTTAGCCCCACGCAGCCGCTCACTCACTCACCCAGGTGGAAAGAGGGAGAGAATCAGAGGAGTAAAAGTGAGAAAAGTCGTGGGTTGAGATAAAGACAATTTCATAGGTAAAGCAAAAGCTGTGCAGCAGGCAAAGCAGAACAAGGAATTCATTCCCTGCTTCCCACCGTCAGGCAGGTGCTCAGTCATCTCCAGGAAAGCAGGGCTCCATCATGCATAATGGTAACTTGGGAAGACAAACGCCATCACTCCAAACATCCCCCTCTTCCTCCTTCTTCCCCTGGTTTTATATGCTGAGCATGACGTCATATGGTCTGGAATAGCCCTTGGGTAATTTGGAGTGAGCTGTCCCAGCTGTGACCCCTCCCAGCCTCTTGTGCACCCCCATCCCACTCGCTGGTGGGGTGAGAGGCAGAAAAGGCCTTGGCTCTGTGTAAGCAATAGCTAAAACATCCCTGTCTTATGAACAGTTTCCAGCAGAAATCTGTAAGAGAGCCCCATACTAGCTACTACAAAGACAATTAACTCTATCCCAGCCAAAATCAGCACAACCCTGTCTGATAAAAATGCGGTTTCCCCCTGCACATTGTGGATTGCATTGTACTTTGTATTTCCAGAATTGTCTACATGACGCTCTATTTACAGGTATAGATACCCCAAAGAAATGTTTTTGTAACATCTGAGCTCTGTAATTTCAAGGCAGCACATCTGAATTTCTATTCATCCATATTTCAGATATGCTGTTAGGAAATAACAACAACTCAAGTGAAAACAAGACAAGCTACTGAGTAATGAAACAGTCAAATGAATTCAATTATATACTTGCACCATCAATCATAAAAGCACCAATTTGATTACAGTAGTTTTGCTTGAAGGCACTTAAAAAGCCCCTAGGTTACCCTAACATCCTCTCACTCCCTCATGAATAAAGGCTGTAGATATTCTAAAATCTAACAACAAACTCTATCTTGCTTCTCCATCTTCTCTGGTACAGTAAGCCCAGTACTGACACATGAACTAACCAAACTTCACCTGTCAGAAAAGCACCCTCCCCATCTTCCCATCTCCTGGCTTCACCCAGAGCAGCTTTCCTAAATCCTGCTTAAGCAGGCGAAGCTGGAGCACCTACAGCTGGAGAGACAATAAAGGCACCTACGCTGCATGCTCATTTCCACCAGGGCTTCGCACTCCAGGGCGCAAGAGAAAGCTGCACAAGCAAGCTATACCACAGCAGCAAAAGCAGCCATCATCATTTGGTCCATTCTAGGTCATAACCATAGCCAGCAGAAAACCTAGACACCCTACCAGCTGCACCTATACAGAAAAGAGGGGTCCACCCTTTCCACTTAACATGTTGCAGTCCTCTCTCCTTCCATGCTGTACAGCATGGCCAATGATGATATGGCCTGGCTGAATACAGGCTTCAGTGAAATGGATTGGCTGGACGGTCGCATCCAGAGAGTAGTGGTCAACAGCACAACGTCAGGATGGAGACTGGTGATGAGTAGTATCCCTCAGGGGTCTGTAATGGGACCAGTATTGTTTAATATCTTCACTGGTGACGTAAACAGTGGGATCAAGTGCACCCTCAGCAAGTTTGCAGGTGACACCAAACTGAGTGGTGCAGTTGATGCACCTGAGGGATGGAATGCCATCCAGAGGGACCTGGATAAGATCAAGAAGTGGGCCCATGTGAACCTCACAAGGTCCAACAAGGCCAAGTGCAAGGTCCTGCACCTGGGTTAGGGCAGTCCCCAGCATCAGTACAGGATGGGGGATGAAGGGACTGAGAGCAGCCCTGCCAAGAGGGACTTGGGAGTGCTGGTGGATGAAAAGCTGGACATGAGCCGGCAATGTGCGCTGGCAGCCCAGAAGGCCAACCGTACCCTGGGCTGCATCAGGAGAAGCGTGGCCAGCAGGGCGAGGGAGGGGATTCTGCCCCTCTGCTCTGCTCTGGTGAGACCCCACCTGGAGTCCTGCATCCAGCTCTGGGTCCCCAGCACAAGAAAGACATGGGCCTGTTGGAGTGGGTCCAGAGGAGGGCCACAAAAACGATCAGAGGGATGGAACACCCCTTCTATGAGGAAAGGCTCAGGGAGTTGGGGGTGTTCAGCCTGGAGAAGAGAAGGCTCTGGGAAGCCTTATTGTGGCCTTTCAGTACTTAAAGGGGGCGTATCAGAAAGATGGGGACAAACTTTTTAGCAGGGCCTGTAGCAATAGGACATGGGGTAATGGTTTTAAACTAAAAGAGCGTAGACTGAGACTAGCTGTAAGGAAGAAATTTTTTTACGATGAGGGTGGTGAAACACTGGCACAGGTTGCCCAGCGAGGTGGTAGATGCCCCATCCCTGGAAACATGCAAGGCCAGGACAGGGCTCTGAGCAGCCTGCTCCAGTTGAAGATGTTCCTGCTGACTGCAGGGGGGTTGGACTAGATGACCTTTAAAGGTCCCTTCCAACCAAACTATTCTATGATTCTATTGTATGAAATTCTATGAGAAAGGCGAGTTCTGCATAGACTTCACTTTCTCCCTCTTAAAGGCCAGCTGGATCTGACTTCCCACCTGTGAAATGAAGGTGGGCACAGAATTTCAAAGGCATGCGACTTTAGCACAGAACAAGTCCCTGACATAAGAGCTTTTTCTTCTTCAGACAGATGGAAGATGGCTAGTACCAAACTTGCATTCAGATCCAGAAACCACCACCACTTCCTGGTTTTTTGAGGATTAGGCCAAAGACAGAACAGTGCCCCGTGGCAAGGCACTGGTTCGCTGATGAAAAATCAGAAACCTCCAAGAGAGCTACAACATCAGGAGAGAGCTCAGCAACTCATCTCCTGACAGTTCCCAAAAGAAGATCCTCCAGAGAAAGAGGCATCCCACTCACAATGTGGAGTTGCACAGGGAGCCTAGAGGGACAGTTTTTGCCCTCTGTCCATTGAATTAGTCTTTCCACTGCATAGTTCTAGCATGGTAAGGCACAACTGGGAAGTTACACCCACCATGCAACAGCCAGAGGCCATTGGGATGGCTGCGACTCTCCTTCCAGTGAGGAGGAACCACAAGCTCCCAATCTTAGGGGGCTAGTAGTGGTACTCAGTGATGCTGAAGACAAGGATCCTGAAAAGAAATAGTCTCTGAAACACAGAAATTTATCTGAGGGCACACAATTTAGCACTCCAGTAGCTCTTTTGTACAGGCTAGAGGACGAAGGTTAACCACAGAAACCAGATGCCAGCCCATGTAACACAGCTGTGGCTTTTTGCAAGGTCTTCCAGACTGCAGCCTCTACACAGCTAGAAAGGGTCAAGACAGCTTGAAGTCTGACAGAAAAACCTCTGTCACCCTCACTACACCTGCAGTGAAAGACTAGAGCTCCTAACACCCTTGAAGGGAGAAGAGAGGTCTTCCAAATGACACCCAACTCAAAATTTCACCAAGATGCCATGGAGGTAAGAAGAAAATCAAGTACCAGATACCAATACAGACAAGCCTCCTGAAAACCACTTAAACAAACATCAGTCTCTTCCCCTGGCTCTGTCTTAAGCTGGAGCCTCTTTTGTCTTCTGCTGCAGATTGCCCATGCAATTGACTGAACCACAGATAAAAAACAATGGCTAGAGCAGGGGGGTGCCAGGTCCAGCTTTGCAGCATCTCTAAGTCTAATGGGATAGCAGGGGCAGAGAAACATGTAATGGTTAAAACCAGGAGGTTTTAACCTGGGACAAGGAAGACCCAGCTGGACCACAGAACCACCTATTTTAAGACATGTGCACCAGTGTCATGAATGCTAAAGACATGGAACTTAAATCCCTGCAGCTGTTGTCTGCAACAGCTTCCCCAATTCACTGCTTTCAGGGTGATGCTTTACAAAGAGAAACTTTGTCAATTGTTTATCAGCACTCTCCAGCTGACTCACATCTACTGGTCAAAACAAAGAGCTATAGCTTACAGTATTCAGAACAGAGTAACACAACAAAAACCACAAGGCAGTCTGACCTAGCCCTCAATTTTTAGGAAAAAAAAAATATTTGACATTTACTGCAAGCATACTTACAACCAAAACTTCATTGCGTTTAGGGAACCTACATAAACCCTGCAGGTTTCCAGTCCCCACACACGTGGCGTCATGCATCACTATCACTGCCCAGTATAGCGCATGTAACTTCACACACCACAGTGTCAATGTCATGTGTCAACGACTAGTTTCTGGAAACCCAGGTGGACAACACAGATGCCTCCTACAAAAATCAGTCCTGTTAACACTTCTGCAATTTTAGATATATTCAAGCCAAAATGCCTCCCCATTTATAAAAGGGAAATAACAGTAGCACAGCTTCAGCTTTGAAAAAGAGTTTTTTGAGTTACACTTAATTAAACAGGGCAGATCACAGCAGAATTTAATGCACAGTAGGCTTTCATAAGCCATGATGGCATTTTGGCAGAAAACTGCAATGTTGACACAGTTGCCTGGAATCCCTCATAATATTCAAAGATTTGGAGACATTCTCAATGCTGCAGTGTTCAGAGCAGCCGTAATGTAGTCCTGCACCTATGGGGGGAATCACCTGGGGCATACAACGTACACCGCACATGCATCCCACGCACAGAGCCTCGATGAGTTTGCTTGGTGCTCTGGGGAGGGGGAAACCTAAGAATTCCCTCCAGATCACACAGAAGCCTTTGAATGGACCGAGGGAGGAGAGACAGGCAGCATTTTACATAAAACCAGTCTCCTCTGCTCAGCAATGTAACCAGTAAGCAGTAGGGTTGCAATCCCTAGGAGGTGAACCTCCTTCCACCTCGCCTCTTAAAAACTGATCACAGGACATAAAAACATAATAAAAAATCCTGAAGAGACTGGAATAAAAACAACTGCTTATCTTAGCTACAACAGCACCCACCTACCTCCACAGCAGAGTCATAATTTTAAAACAAACGCTGAGTACAATTAAGATGTAGGCCAAATTATTAATATATGTAACCGTAAAATGTGTTCTTCCTCTTTTAACTTGGGTAATCTCAGCATTATCTAGGGCATCTCAACACTTCCTATCACCACAAAACAGAACAAGCAAAGGAAAAAAACCCAACAAAAACACCCCGTTGCCATGGCAACCTCTACCTCATTCCTACAGGGCTTCATTTCCAAGCTTGCACCACAGACAGAAGTGTACAGAACTACAGGATTTGAATGAAAAACAGAGCTGGAAAGAAGAGAGAGGATAAAAAAAGCAAAGAAACAGGGTCCTGTGTCAGCTGGGTAAGCACATTCAGTATTTTCTTCAACACGGTTGCTACAAGAGTATTGACATGGTCAGGGAACTAAAGGCAAATGATTCATGCAGTAGTGAATCAGAGGAAAACAAAACACTCGCAAGGCACTATTTCCAGAAAGGCTAGCAAACTGAAGGTGCTAATCTCGAGCTACTTTGGGTTTTTTAATCACCGTTCTTAATTTTATTATGAGTTTCAACCACTTCAAAAATATTCCTGTTAAGAAAGAGTGAGGATTTCAATTCCACCACTTAAGCTTGAGTCACTGATGAGACTCAGGACTATACTTATCTTGAATTTAAGGAACAGTTGCTTTCACATGAGTAAGATCATATATAATTCATAGAAGCTGAGAGTTTACATCTATCTGGAGAACAGATGCCTGCTGAGTCAAGCTATACTTGTGAGTACACCAGAACTCCTGAGGTGCAATAGCTCTGTTCACAAAACAGTGAAATTCAAAGTCCACCCCCGAGAAACTATAGATCGCTCCCAAAGAGGGACCAAAGGTTTTGTTTATTTTGGTTTGTTATTGTTTGGTGTGGGTTTTTTAATCACTCAGACTTGCAGGGCAAGTTCTTGTAGCACTTGCTATTAATTTATTATGTAACATATTCACCTATTAATGAACGCATCCTGAAAGGTTCTTAAGGCTTCCCATGAGACTGTATTTAGGAAAAAAGTTACACTGAGCAAAAGTACTGAATATGTATAATATATCTCCATTATCCTTCCACACTTGGGAAATGGAAGGGGAGGAGGATTTATTTTTTAAATAATCTATTCGCTCCTCCTGAAGAAAATGTGCTTGAATGAAAAATACAACAGCTTCAAGAAATCTCACGGCACTTGCCAGACAGGAGCTATTCTGGAGCAAAGAGAAAAGAACAGAATAAGAGAGGTCAAAACCAGAATGGACACAATGATACTTAGCTGTTTTGAAGGGTATTTTTAACATTACAGTATTTTTACCTCTGACTTCAGCCTATTTCTGAAAAGGGTTTGACTGGGGAAGTCTGAAAGTCCCAGGTGCTGTTGGGAATATGCAGCACTGGTTAACTTCTCTTCTTCACAAGAGAAACTACAGGCATGCAAGTCAATGGCACATAAACCAAATCAGGAATCTTTGCACTTGTTTTTAAGGTCATATCTCTGCTTCCACACCTCCTCATTTTGGGTCACATGCTCAGTTTCTCACTCAGCATCTTCTATTTGCAGAGTTAAGGCTGCCCAGCATCCAGACAGAGGACTGGGGCATCAAAAATAATTGCAAGCGTCATTTTCCTCAAGTTTCAACCCCTTCTAGGATAAAGGGGTAGTGATCACTTTTGGAAGGGCTGTCATTACCCCCAGTGACAACCCTCCAGCAGCGAGCACAGGCACACTACTCACAGCTCACACACACACCTGCCAGGCACAACAGTGCCAGTGCAGTACTATGCCACCAGTTTATTCAATGGCATCTGTGGTGACACAAAATTTGTGCATTAACTTGCAGAAGTGTCTTGAGACTTTTAAATTCTCTAAATATTTGTGAATATCCAAGAAGTTTGAAATCAGCCTTTCCAGTGCTCTGTATCAATGCTGTTTTGGGAAGAGGTTTAATGTGAAAAAACAGTTTTTCCTAGGTCATGCTACTCGGCCCACACCTTTGTTTCAAGTCTTTCTACAGCAGGTACATTCCAGGATGGATAGTCCTAAGCAGCTTCCCATGCAAATTTATACGTGCGATGATTTATACTCACTCTGGCATCCTAACTAGATTCTGAAGAAAATCTTTCATCTCACAAAAGGCATTTTTTATTCTGAAAGAGAGCATCCACAGTCTCAAACAGGACTAGCTTTTTCACTATATGCTCAGTTCCTTCCCTCATTGCCCTCTTCATGCTTGGAGGAATCTTATCAATTTCCTTGCATTCTTCTGCCTTCTTTTGAAGCTCCCAACCATGCAATGATTTCAGCACTGAGGAAGTATTTTTGTTTGAAACACTTAAGGAACTGGTTAGCGAAGTACTCCTACACTTGCTGGTTAACAAGGTGTACCAGTTCTTATCTCCAAACATTGTAGAGAAAGTACTGCAGAAAAAGGACAGACTCATTTCCTGAATTACATCATAACAAACCAAGACATTAAAATGTGACACATTCTCCTGAGAAGAAAGAAATGCAATGAGGAATAGAGATTTTTTTGCTACATAGTCTTGCACTTAAACTGGAAGTCCTATTTCCTAGCCACCATAGTCTAATACCACCCTGCAGAACAACACGCTGCTCCTATTTTAACACCTGAATTTCAAATAATTCAGTTTCTCCCAAGCACATCTGTTTACCAAAGCACTCTGAATGTCTCTAGCAGTCTTCTGTATATAAAGCCTCCAGGGATGGATTAAACTGTGGTCAAATACAGTAATTTTTATTCTCACTTTTAGTTGCTGTAGATCTTAAGCAATGTTATTTTTACATAGAAGGTCACATAGCATTTATATCATACAAGTGGTATTTAAAAAGAAGCCAAGCAGGTGAGCAGTATCAGCATATTACATTCATAATCTTAAACACACTACCCAGTAAATGATTCATATTGAATTTTAAGCAGAGAAAAAGCAACATCTATAAAAATACAAATACCTGTGTTCTTCACATGTATATAAATATGTGAATATATATGTATGAATATATATACATACAAACATGCACACACCCACATTCTTCCTGAGTCAAGCAAATAAAAATACTTAAATAAAATCAGGAAGTGAAATTAGGGATTGACTGTACTCCAGTGAACAACAAACTTCTACAAGTGAGACAACAGTAAGGCAACAATATGGTATAAAAGGAAGAATACTGTGATGGCATATTTAGAAAAAAAAGAAGTACGATTCTACTTAGTTCCTTATCACATTGTGATATACAAATGTTAGTTGTTGCTCTCTGCTAGGGAGTGTTTCCCAACAGCCTCTCTCAAAACTGAAAGGTGCTATTAAACAAAAAGGCTGGGGGAAGAAAAAAAAAATACCAACCACCAACAGGGGATGATCAGCACATATTATTTTAACATTTAGAAAGGTGTATATGCAATACATACATCCTGTTCTTTCCCCACTGGAACTGAGTCAAATTAAATACATGAATGTAACTAAGTCACCCGTTTTCAATAGGTGTTGCAAAAGCAGTTTCGCCAAAGGGATTTTCCTGAGCCAGCTCACCTAATGAGCAACAAGTAGCCTAGAAGGAAGACAGTTTGAGCTGATGAAACGCAGTGTTAGAAACAACTCTGGAAGAAAGTTGTGACAACCAAAAAGCAAAGGTCATCCAGGGACAGCCTGATTCAAAGACAATTCAAAGCTGCCACCTGAAAAAAGGTGAAAAGGAACAGTACCAAGTTTCTATGGGGTAGTAAGCAGAAAAGCAACATTATGGACAAGTTATAAAGAGCACGTAATCAAAGAGGAGAAAACAGACAAGCAAGAGGGACCCTGCCCACAGGGAACCCACTGGAAACAATCTCCCTTATCCCTGGACTTGGAATTCAGAAAAGGGGGGGAGGGAGTGAGGGAGGCAACAGAAACATCCCTTACAAACTGCCAAGAGGAGAATGAAAACTAAAACCCTTGCATGTCATCCTCCACGGCACTCTTAAGTAGGATACCCCACCTCACGATCACTTGGGTTATAAATGCCCATTGTATGTAACGCATCCCTTGTTATAAACCAATTGCCAATGCAAAGTGATTGTTTGGGGGTTTTTTATTTCCACACGGAAAACCCCAGGATTCTGTCTAATGGTATCAGGTATTTTATTGAAATAGAAGTAACATCACTACTAAAAATAATTGCTGGTGACTAAAACTGAAGGAGAACAGAGTAGTCGCACACAGAGATGTGTGTTGTTGAGCAAGATGCGCTATATCCTATTTTAATACAAACTTCTACATCTGTAAAGAAGGAATGCACATCACTTCTTGAGAAAGGGGAGGTTACCAAATGTATTGGTTCCCAAAAAGAAACCAAACCTGAACCAGGGGTAAAACACACAGTTAACACACACAAACATCACCAAAAATAGGAACACACAAGTGCTTCTGTACCAGTAAAGTACTGAGGTCACTTCTGAATGAAACTCTACCCAAGTTTTAAAAAAAGTGCTGTTAAATGGCTACATTGCTTAGAAAATGTTTAATAGTGAAAGCCTTGGAGTTCAATGTCCTTTGTTTATCAGAAAGAAGTAACTAGTCAGGCATTTATCTCCCACACAACTGCAAAAAAGAATAAAAGGCTTTTTAGAGCCTTAGCACAGCACTACAAGAACTACAGTCTGAGAGAAACCAGAGGAAGACTGACTCATTTTGTTGTGAGATGGGAAGAACCAGAAGGTACTAGGCTAGAAGATGGCTGAGGAACACCTGAACGTACTAAGTCTAAGCAGTATTAGATGAAAGATCATCTAGAAAGGAAACCTGCAGAGAGCAAGCCGCAGTCACTCCAGACCACGATGGATTGACGAGCACATTCTTTATTGCTTTTGTCATTTATCACCAAGTCAGACTGAGGCGGTAACACAGATGAGAAATGAATGTGCTGTGCAAAGCCTGGTATTGGATTACTGGCTTTAGCACTTTCTGCAGTGAGTTATTTCCTACACAATTGAGTTTCTGTACTGAAATCTGGGATAACGCTATCAAGACAAAATACAGCTTCCAGCTACAAAAGCCGAGTGCGTCCTCACAAAGCTGCCTGTCCCTTCCCCTGCATCCCTAATGGGTGACAAAGATATTTTCCTCCAAAGCACTGTCAGAGGGAGGCGGGGAGATGAAAAGCGTAAATTCTTCAGTACAAAATGGATTATGCAGACCAGTAAGTTGCATCTTTCAGTGTGTCAGTCAATCCTCCCAACATTTTTCCTGACATGTTTCGGCTTGACCAGAACTGAACTAAATTTCTGTGTCAGGGTTTCTTTTGGGGAGTGCTTTTTGGTGGCTTTTTTTCTTTTTTGACAATATTTGTTCCCAAGATGGATTCAGAGTCATGTGGCTCAATCTTAAGTTTTAAATGCAGCAAAGTAACATCCAGTCAACAACATCTCAACCACAAACTCACACTGCATCTCAATATCAATCATCTTATTATTGCACAGAAAGGCCCCACCGCTGACGAAGAACTCACTAAAGAATAAAGCAAGCAACTGAAAATTCAAACTGATTGTGGGGTAGAAAGCAAGATTATACTGTGGTTTTACCTTCTTGCAGCTTTTATTTTTAGTTCAAAATGCACCAAAAGCAAGCCAAGCTCGACAGAAGAAGGAATAATTTGTTTTTCTTTTGAACTGCAAGCATTAAGACTTTCTGGGGAATCTCATACATCATTCGCTTCCTTCAAAACCGAGCTGAACGGAACAAGCAGGGTCGATGATGTTCCAGTGGCCTGTCCCAACAACAGAACTAACCAGAAAAGAGGAGAGTTCAAGGGGATTGCTCCTCACCCCTTCATTCCCTGCTGCTACTTCCATATCCCTACAAACTCCCTGTTGGTCTAACTCCCAGCTTTAAAATAAAACACAACTTCCCTACCTGACTTCAATTACATAGAACAGTCTTTAAATGGAGTAGACTCCATTAAAAACATGTCCAGAACATGCATCCTCAGACCACTGCAGAGACGCTGTCTGAACATCTCCAGGTTCTCCTACACCAACGAGGCACAACGTGGCTTGCCCATCTCTGGGACATGCCTGTATGAATCACAGCAGCTTTATGGCTGTCTTTCTAATTCAGAGATTTATGCCATAAACATAACTCCAGCACTTACATTTTACTCTGGAAAAGCTGCAGTGTTGCCAGCCAACGTCTAAACCAGATTAGGAGAAACAGGATTTCTGCATCTTGGAATAAGTTTGGAGTTTCTCCTTAGAATACAAAGCCTAAAACCAAATAAACAAACAAACAAACAAATCCAAAACACAGAACAAGAAAACAAGGATGCTATTTCCCAAAGTATTATTTGACTTAGTGCCTTCATAACAAAACAAGTGCCCTGTAGAAACTGACACAAAGTGTACCAAAAAGACAGGAACTTCCAGTAAATGCTCTAATGAAAGATACATAAATATACGTAACCTAAAAATGGCTGAACAATTCTGTTAAATCTGCTAACCAACTTGCTTATTACTTAAATCCCTTACATTTTATTTTGGCTAAAATAAACCAAACTAAGTTCACATTACAAAGATTTATAGCAACTGGAAATATTTGTAGCCTCCAAAATGTACAGATTCACAATTCTGCCTACTTTTCTTTTTTTTTTTAAAGTTTTTTATGGAAAAATAAAAAGCACTGTGAAAAGAAATGTATTTATTGGTGGCTAAGGTAACCCCCAAACTCCAATTTAAAGTATCTGCTAGCTATTTTTTTAGTGTATGGAATCGGTTCCTCTGTGCACTACCACCTCTTTATTTCTTATACAGACTTCATATATTTAATACTTTTCATTTTGAAGCACACACATATGCACAGAGGCACTTAGCTGCCTCTTCCTTGCCAAGCCTGAGGAAATTTAAACCCACTCAAAACTGAAATGACCAGGCTTTGGAAAGCAAGAGCAATGTAAGAGAGTAATTGTTCATGTTACAATCCAAACATCACTTACTCTTTCACACACACACTTACCAAAGGAAGTGACAGCTACAAAGAGTAAAGAGGCAGGAAAATAAAGAGTCGTTTACAAAGGGTTTACGGAAAACAAATTTGGAGGGAGAAAAAAAAGAAAAACAAAACCACAGCTGCAAGCCTGGTTGACCCGAGACTACAATAAATATTATTGCACACAAAAGCTTAATACAGTGACATCTTCAGACCAAACTGGACACCTAATCCACATAGGAAGACTACTGCCTTCCCTGTAAAATTTCACTTATAAAAATACCTTACCAATCTAGCAAGAGAGCTAGCAAGCAATTGTCCCATGGAGTACCTCCTGTCCTGTACAAAGTGCTGGCAACAGCAATACTGGCTCTGAACCGGAGAGGGAAGCAGTATCTTTCTTTAAAACAGAGGGACTAGAGCCAGGACACTTTTGTGCCTTGTACAGAGAGCATCAGAGCACCTCTCCTACACATTTTTCAGAGTCCACAAGAGGAAAAGAGAAGGACCACTTATCTTGGCCTGCAGTGCCAGAAATGTGTTAAGAATTCATTATACTTTCTTGTGGTTTTGCTACACAGCCATGTAAGCCACGTGGGCATATGCCAGTCTGCTGAGTAGTTGGTTAAGTTTACTGCAGAACTCCATAGACCCTATCATTCACATATAGAAAATGCCATTTTCCAAGGGTCAAAAGTACGATCGCAATTAAAACTCAAATCTAGATCACTTAAGCCACACAGCTACTCAAAATAACGATAGGCAGGAGCTTTTTTTTTACCCCCTCCTTTTTCACCTGATGGAGTCTCATCATCAGCATACTCAGTTGCCTTCAAAGTTTGGAAACTTTGTTTTGATCAGGACCAGCTTCAGTGAACATCAACACAAACAGCATCAGGAGCCTGAACACCTTGAAACCACAGACTGGGAACAGAAACCATTGCAAATTTACCTAAGAAAAGGCTACTCAACAGCTTCATTTTGAAGCCAGTAGGTGGTTTATCAAAAGAACTCCAAGCAAAGAGAACATCAGCTCAGTTGCAATTACACCTGCAATGTGAGTCTCTCTGAGGAGAACAGAAAGAAGATAGTGATTAGCTACCAGTTTTTTCCAGTCTACCACAATCATTTCCTTTGCTAAAAGCTGGGTGGGTTATTTTTTTATTTTTAAATCATCCTGGCTGATCTCCTAGAGATCATCCTTTCATTACTTTCTAAAGAACAATGATCAAACTTAAAACTAACGTGACAAGGAGGTAATTATTAAACAGAATTTACTTAAAATATCATTCAAAAAATCAGCATTTATTAAATAACTCAGAAGCAACGAGCTGCCAAGCTATTCAGCAAGGCACAAGGGTGTACGCATGGCTGTCAAAAGCAGCCACTGTCAGCAAATGACCCATCATTTTTGAGATTTGTTGTTTAGCAGTAAGTTGTTGGAAAAGACAAAACATGACACTGAGCACAGCTGGCTGAAAACAGACAAGAGAACAAAAAAAACCCCAGTTCTTCACCCAAAGGACACACTGATGTGCTAGGTGACATTACAGGGTTTTGCCTCACACTGAGCAGGGAATGTAACAGCTAATGAAGACTAAGAGTATTTTTCTCTCTCTCATTATCCCTCACACACAGGACTTGTTTGGGGTGTTTTCAGATATAGGTTTAAAAGAGGTATCTTACCAGCGCAGCTTGGAAGTGCCTCATTAGCACACTCATTAGACAGTGGTGCTAACAATCCTTACCCTATATTCAGCCTGAAAAGCCAAAGGGGAAAAACAATTCCAGACCACAAACTGTTAGTGCAGTTTTAAATCTAGGAAAAGACCCTAAACTCAAGTGACAGCTATGCACTGCCGTTATGTATGTAGTATGTGAATGGGGAAAAAAAGTGAGACATCCTGGACGAAAACCTTTCACATTTTCTTACCTGTTAACATACCAAAGCTGCTTAGTTCTTCTTAATGGAACTGGCACCTGAATGCCCACTTCTGTGACTCTGATAATTTGCCTTTTTTTAAGGCAGTGATATAACAAAGGCCATAAAAGAGTAGCTTTGTGCATTTGCACAACTTCAGAAATTTTCACTTGAGTTTGGGGCTTTTTTGCCGTTAGGGTAGGCAGTGATGTTCTGCTATGCAGACAAAACAACCCATCTCTCGGCAAAGTTTTAGGCAAATACAAAACCATTCTTGCAAGGCTTTTTTTTGCACCACACAGGAACATGACTCCACCCAACTTAATCCTGTACCCTCTTCTCACCGGATGACCACAAAAAGCAAGAGCGATTTCAAGCACTGCAGGGTACTTGCTCTACACCCACGGCCTTGTTTGATACCACCCGAACAAGTGAGGATCTTGTACAACCCAACTCCTCCAGACATGGTCTTGGAGATGCAACCCAAGGTGCTGGGCTGCACGTGATCAAGAAGACATCAAGGTGTTGTTTTGTTTATTGGTTTGGGTTTTTTTGAAACAGAGGACACCAAGAACCCCTCTTTTCCCTATGACACCGTTTGTTTTTTCTGCATCAGAAGAAGCCATAATTTTGTCACCTCCAGGAACCTCAGCTGCTGCGGGGGCCAGCAAGGAGACCTAGCAATTCCTTCCCCCCTCCCTGGCACCAGACCAGGTTTAAAAGGTTCAAACCCCAGCAGGTTGTGGCTCCTCCACACCATCAGACATTTCGGCATGTAAGGGCACCCCCAGGACGGCTTGCAGCAGATCCATACCAGGATCGGCCAGGGCAGCGCTGGATCATGGCAAACACCCGTGGTCACCACCCAGGAGCAGGCAGTGCCGCACCTCCAGTTTTTTATTATTATTGGTAGAAATGTCATTATTATTACTAAAAAATGTTTCATTATCGTCAGAATTTATTATTATTAGAATTATTACTGTTAGAACTGTTAATGTTAGCATTTATTATTATAATTTATTATTAGAATTATTATTGTTCGAATTATTATTGTTAGAATTTATTATTATTATGATTTGTTATTAATAGTAGACTTTTTAGTATTGTTGTTGTTAGACATTTTTATTATTAGAATGTATTCTTATTAATAGTAGAACTTTAAGTATTAGTGCTGGGTTTAGACTTTTTTATTTTTCGAGTTATTATCAGAATTGTTATTTTGTTGTCGTTAGACTTTATTATTAGAATTTATTTTACTAGAATTTTTATTACTACTATTGTTCTATTTTAGCAGAACGTACTGCATTACTGTTATTATTACTACTATTTTTAGCAGTAGTACTTTCAGTAGCGGTGTTTTCAGCCTTTTTGCACCACCACCACCACCACCACCACCACCGTCCCCCCCCAGCTCGCCCCGGACTCGGCGGCCGCCCCAGCAGGTCCCGCAGGACCGACACCCGCTCGGGCCCCCCCGCCGCCGCGGCGCCCGGCCTGGCCCCCCCGCCCGCCCGGCGGCCCGACCTGCCGCCAGGCCGCCCCCCTCGCCCCTTACCCTCGCACTGGTAGCCGGCCAGCCCCCAGATGAAGTCGGTGCAGTAGTGGCAGAACGTGGGCTTGGTGAGGGTCACCCTGCGGAAGCCGTGGCCCGGCGGGCTGCTCGCCGCCGCCGCCACCACCGCGGCGCGGCCCCGCCCGCCCAGCACCGGGCTGGAGGCCGGGCTGCCGCCACGCAGGGAGCGCGTCCCGTCCGCCATGCCCGCTCCTCGCGGCGCGGCACCGGCCGCCGCTCGCCCTCGCTTCCGCCCGAGGCGGCGGCGGCGGCGGCGGCGGCGGCGGCGGGGGGCGGGCGGGGGCGGTGCCCAGTCAAGGCCTCGCCGGACGGCGCCGCGCTGCCGCCTGCCGGCCGCGCCGCGGGCCCGCGCAGCCTTCCCTGAGGGGACGGCGCAGCCGGGCCGCCGGCTGCCTTCGCGCCGTTCTGCCTCCTTCCCGGAGCCTCTGGTCCTGAGGGGTCCCCGCTCCTGCCAGGTGCGGACCACGAAGAGGCCGCGTAGGTCAGGTGGGAGGGTGCCGAAACGCTCTCCTCCGCTGCTGTGAGGGTACCGGAGGGACGGGCGGGCGGCCGTGCCCCGCCGCCACGGCCGGCGCGTCGCGATCGGTGGCAGAGCCGCAGGAAGAAGCACTGAGGCAGGGAAGAAAGACCTGCGTGTGAGAAGGTCCCATCACCAACAGGCAGCGGGCTCAGTTTGCAGCTTAAAACTGTGCAGCTTGAAAAGACGGAGGTCTTACCATGATGTGAAAACAGATAGTTTTGCTACCCCAGCCTTGTGCAATCTTGGAGTGCACGAAGTTCCATCACAAGAAGTTTTCTGATGATGCAACTACAAAGGGCTACAGCTATGATGCGGGGACTGGAACATGTCCCCTGTGAGGAAAGGCTGAGAGACTGGGCTGGTTTAGCCTGGAGAAGAGAAGACTGAGAGAGGATCTCATCAACACATACAAATATCTTAAGGGTGGATGTCATGAGGACAGAGCCAGACTCTTCTCAGTGGTGCCCAGTGACAGGACAAGGGGCAATGGGCACAAACTGAAGCATAAGAGGTTCCAGTTGAACATGAGGAAGAACTTCTTTACTTTGAGGGTGACAGCGCACTGGGACAGGCTGCCCAGGGGGGTTGTGGAGTCTCCTTCTTTGGAGATGTTCAAAACCCACCTGGATGATGTCCTGTGCAACCTGCTCTGAGTGAGCCTGTTTGGGCAGGGGGGTTGGACTGGGTGATCTCCGGAGGTCCCTTCCAACCCTTCCCATTCTGTGATTCTGTGACTGGGAGAAGGAGGTGGTTTGCCATAGACTTTGCCTTCTACTCTCAACATCTCTGCCTTTATTAGAAAAGATAAAGGGTTCCGCCTAGAGGAACATGTGGGGTTTTTTGTCCTTTATGTTAACTTCACCTTTGTGTTGCTAGTTTTGAAAACATTTACACACTGGGACATTTTCATGTTGCTAGTCTCCTCCTTGGCCTCTGAAATTCCTCTGTTTCTTTGACTGTTACTACATTAGGGAAAGTATCTCGGCTGGACACCTTCCCTTCCCACCCCTCCCTTCTTCCTGGGCTCAGCTTCACTCCCAGTTTTCTCTACCTACTCCTCCGCAGCGGCGCAGGGGGATGGGCATGGGGTTTGGGGTCAGTTCATCACACGTTGTCTCTGCCGCTTCTTCTTCCTCGGGAGAGGGCTCTTCACCTGCTCATGCGTGGGGTCCCTCTCACAGCAGACAGTCCTCCATGAACTTCTCCAACGTGAGTCCTTCCCACGGGGTCACAGTTCTTCATTAACTGCTCCAGCGTGGGTCCATCCCTCCCACGGGGTGCAGTCCCTCAGGAACAGACTGCTCCAGCATGGGTCCCCTGCAGGGTCACAGGTCCTGTCAGCAAACTTGCCTCAGTGTGGGCTCCTTCCCCACGGGTCCACAAAGTCTTGCCAGGAACCTGATCTGGCGCAGGCTTCCCGTGGGGTCACAGCCTCCTTCCTTTGGGCATCCACCCTGCTCCGGCGTGAGGTCCTCCATGGACTGCAGGTGGAGATCTGCTCCACTGTGGGCCCCCCTGGGCTGCAGGGCCACAGCCTGCCTCACCATGGTCTTCACCACGGGCTGCAGGGGAATCTGCTCCGGCGCCTGGAGCACCTCCTGCCCCTCCTGCTGCACTGGCCTGGGGGGCTGCAGGGCTGTTTTCTCTCTCATCCTCTCACTTCTCTTCTCTCTCTGGTTACTGAGCCACAGCCGTTTTTTTTCCTTCTTAAATATGTTCTCACAGAGGCGCTTCCACTGCCGCTGATTGGCTTGGCCTTGGCCAGTGGCAGACACACAGAAAACTTCTGGCAGCTTCTCACAGAAGCCACCCCTGTAGCCCCCCCACTACCAAGACCTTGCTACACAAACCCAACACACAGCTTCAGGGGGACCTCATAGCAGACCCCTAGTAGCGACACAGAGGTTTTCAGGAAGATGGAGCAAGGCTCTTTACAGTGGTGCATGCTGGGAGGACAAGAGACAAAGAGCAGAACTTCAGACAAGGCATTCAGGGCTGGATATAAGGAGAAACCTTTTCACCCTAAAGGGAGCCGAGCAGAGGAGCAGGTTAACTGGAGAACTTATGCCATCTCCATCCTTGGAAGTTTTCAAGATGTGACTGGGTAAGCAGTGAACAACCTGGTGTGAGCTCATGGGTGACCTGGCTTTGAACAGGAAAATTTGACTAGGTGACTCCTGAGGTCCCTTCCAACCTGAATTATCCCATAACCATATGGTTCAAAATGTTACAGTCAGCCATTTCCAATGTGAATCGCCCTCAATGCACACACAAATACTCTCTCTTTTAAAGATCTGGCTACATTGTCAGTTGTTACAAGCTGACATGGTTCCTTGAGTTTTATCTCTGTGTGCACCAGCCGACAGTGCAGATGTTCACAGAGGACATCTGAATTCAGAGAGACTACAGGTACATTTAAATTCCTGTTGAACGTGGAGAAAGGGAAACTGAGACAAACAAAAGCAGCCTGTTTGCCATGCTGCCTGCCTGCCTCAACTCCATGTAGTCTATTTCAGTGCTTTCAAACAAGCTGAGTTTGAGTATACCATGACAAAAGCTGTAATTAGAAGTGCCAGTGTCTTTTTAGATGGAGTTCAGTGCTGTTTGCCAGATGTGTTCTTTGGGACATTCCTCCTTGTTTAGGAGAGGAAGCCCCTTCCCTATATGCTTAGCCCCTGTTGTATTCTCACCTAGCTATACAGACCTCTTCTCTTGCTTTTCTTCAAGAACTTGTCTACAAAGCATCTTGCCTCACCTCCTCCATTGGCCTGTCCTGCCTTTCTTTTCCACATAGACTGTCCTCTTAAACTGCCTTTCTTTTGTATGGATCTAATAGTCTTTCCCCTCTCAAGAGACAGAGGCCCAAGAGTTGGAAAGCTGAAGCTCATGTGAACAGATCTTTCCTGTGATCGGGGAAATACACTGAACTGCCTTATAAGAGCATCAGAATTTGTCCCTGTTTCAAAAGCCTAAGGAAGTAATCAATACCTCCTTTTATAGAAATGTGAAAATGCATTCAATTAACAAGTAGTTCAGATACATTACTGCATTATCTTCCAGTGCAGGGTAGTCACAGGGTTTCCTTAGAAGTTACCTGTGGAATGGTTGTTTTTATCACTAAAGTGTAAATGAACATGAGATTTTGGCTATTTTTTAATGCCTAACTCCCTCAGATACATATTTATATGCTGTAACACATAGGTATGTGTGACTTATACTTATCTCTGAGCAACCAGTCTAACCAGTCAAAACAACCTAAACCATCTGGTGATTGTCTTCAGCTGAGTCTGCTGCCAGGAGGCACGGAATAGGGCAGCAGTTGAAGACAAGCCATGCTTTCCATTTCACCTGTGTAGCGGGGATGCGGTCCCAGACAGTGGAAAAGAGTGAGGTAAAGAATTATTATCAGATCTGTCACATTCGTAAATGTGATAGCTCACTAGAGGGATTTGATATCAGTTCCTGACTCAGAGCTAGGTCATCTTAACTGCAAGGTTTCTACTGCCTTCATGTCTTCATTTAGGATACTCATCCAAAACCAGAAGAATGGTAAGATAGCTGGAAGCAATGCCAGTTTTTGGAAGCAATTTCAGCTTTTTTTTTTTCTCCTTTTTGTTTATTTTTAGCTATCAAGGTGTTCTTTATAAAGAGGGCATATACTGATCTTTATAAAAAAGTTATAGTTAAAGTCCTTTTGAAGAAGAAATGGCAATTTGCATGAGCCAAAGAGGATGGAGTTACGTAGAACTAGTGTTAACTGTCTGCACTTTCACAATGGCAGGAACCTGTGCAGCTAAAAAGAATGGAAGAATAAAAGCAGCTACCTGTTTTAGAAGCGTAAAACCAGAAAAATAGACGGACTACAGAAACAGTTTGAAGTGACTGGATCACAGAAAGCAAAGCATGCAAAAGGGCCACTACTGGTCAGAGTCACAGTTAGTCACAGTCCCAGTGATGTGAAGCTGGAACGTACTTATGTCAAGTCGGGCAAGTACTGTTTGTCTCCCACAGTTCTGCTGGGACAGTATTATCACCCATTTTAAGCAGCAGTGTGTTCTTGGCTGGCAGCTTACTGTGGTAAAGCTGTGCTAGGTTGTTCAGGTCAGGCTATCTGAGGGGGGTCATCATCCAGAAACTGTGTAGTCAGTAGTCAACTTTATATTCAGAGTGCTTTGGAACTCATTTCAGAAAACTCAATGTCATCAACAGTCAAAGCACATTATGGGGAAAAAACATAGAATCATAGAATAGTTTGTGTTGGAAGGGCCTTTAAAGGTCAGCTAGTCCAACCTCCTGTGCAATGAGCAGGGACATCTTCAGCTAGATCAGGTTGCTCAGAGCCCCATCCAGACTGACCTTGAACATCTTGATTAACACTAAAAAATTCTATATTCTCATGGATAAATATCCTGAAGCATTTTGCAGTTTAGAAGATTTTGTGGAATTCCAGCAAGCCTTTGATTCAGAATCAACATTCCCATGTACTCGAGCATAGACTACAGATACACATGAATAGGTGAAGAAGTAATTACTACCTTTATGCTTTAATCGTAAAATCTAGAGCTGACAGAGGTCAAAGGACTGCCTTTGTTAAATACTGCTTGGTGGCTCTTCCAGTCTTTATATATATATACATATATAAAACAAAGTATATATAAAATGATGAGATATCCGTCATGTCTCAATGGACTGTTTCAAAAGGTCTGCGTAAATCTCCAAGCTGCAGTAAATATGAGGGTTTTTTCTGTTCATGCAGGAACTGTTGTTCTACAGACTGATAACTGAAAGATGGAACAAACAGGAACAAATTACCACTTCTTAGATATACTCTTTTTTAATAAAGAAGTGTCACACAGATGAAAACAGGCAAAATTCTAAAAGCGTCCACTTTCTAGGTTTTGACAAGACTAGTACAAAGTGTCAAAATGTAATTTACTTACTTTTATACCCAGATAAAGCTTTTGCAGTATTTGGTATGCTATAACCTCATTAAACTCAAGTACTACAACTCTAGGGCAGGCAGTACAGGAAAATCCTAATTTTTACAAGTTTTCTGGCTTGGTAGAGGTGTATTCTGTAAATCAAGCAAGTTTTACACATCGGATCTTCTAAACCTTTTGCAGCCTTGTACTCTCTAGATCTAGGGAGAGAACATACTGTGACAGATAGGAAGCCTTTAATACAACAGAGAAGTGCACGTTCTGGTACATTACCCCCAGTTTATGTACAGGATTAAATGAGTTTTATGTGCTGTCAATATCAGATCATATTTTTATCCCTGAAGTAATACAGTAAACTGTACCAGTACTTCCTTTACACTCGGTACGATGAAATCCAGTTACCCAACTCTTTCATGAAGGAATTTATTTGCAAGTAAGCTGAAAAAAAGAGACAATAAATAATCAGGTCAGATCCAGGCATAGGGAGGATTTTATAAGGGTGTATAAATATGGGATTAGAGGATGGAAAGCAGATGGAGCCACAGTGTTCTCAGTGGTGCCCAGTGAAAAGATGAGAGGCAATGGGCACAAACTGAAATAGAGAAAATTCCATTTACATCTAAGAAAAAGCTTTTGTTACTGTAAGCGTGGTTGAACACTGGAACAGGCTGTCCAGAGGGGTTGTGGACTCTCCATCCTTAGAGATACTCAAAACCCAATTGGACGCAGCCCTGAGTCGCCTGCTGTAGGTGACCCTGCCAACCTCCATGGCTCTGTGGTCCTATGAGGCAGGTTTGGCAGTAAAGATAGTCAAGACTGGCGGCCCTTCTTTTGACTGAGGCCCTTACTGAAGCAGTGGGACTAAATGTGGCAGCCTAAAATATGTAAAAGGAGCTTCTTGATAAAAGGAGCTTCTTGATAAAATGGGCTCTCCTGGCCTTCCAGTTTCCTGGTTTCTTGGAGAGCTCCAAACACCTCCCTCCACTGGAAGAACAGCTAAATTGAGCTTGCTAAATTTCTGTTTCTATATAAAGTTTTCTTTACATATTGGTGAAATGCAATGGCATACCATCTCACAGCTGAATTGTGAGCAAAAGCCTTTCTGAGCTTAGCTGGATCTTCAATATTGTTGACTTCTATTTTCTGAATTTCTTCCCCTACCAGTAGGCGTCGAAAGAGAGGCATGACATGAAGTATATGTGGAGGCAGAAAAGGAAAATTTAAAATAAACTGTGGCTTCTAAGAATGAATAATTTAAAACACAGGCAGGGCTTTAAATGTGTCGTACTGTTGGCAGCCAGTAGGAAGGGAGGGCTATGGAGGGTTTGGTTTGGTTTAAACAAGCACATCAGTATTAGGAAATTGAGGGATAACCTGAGGGATAAAATGGCTCATGAAGCATGAGCTTCCTAGGCAAGAGAAGTTTCAGATTCATAGCCTTTTCTCCTCTCCATAATTTAAGTTGGTGATGCCTCAACCAAAAGCAAATCCTGATGTTCATTTAAATGGGATACCATTTTTTTTTTGCAAAAATCTCACAACTGAAGAGAAAAGGAAAATACTAGATCACATTTGTGTGCAGTCTACGGCCTGCAACAGAAAGCAAAAGAGAAATGCAACTTCACATACCCACACTACAAAAAAGTATTAGTAAGTAGCTAGCATTCAATTATTTTTCTTTTTGCTTCATAGTAGCTCTACAGCTTACTTCTTAAAAAAAAAGTCTTTAAAGCAATCGATCTGATCACACTAGAAATAAATCAAGTGCAGGCTTGTTGGTTGAAAGCACCACAACTGCCCCTGAGTAAGAGAAGCAAAAGCTCAGATACGGAAAGCAAACACAAAGTTCTGGCTCAGTTTCAAGTTATGCAGTAAGATGGCAGGTATGCCTTTCAATATTTGATTTGATTCTTTGTATAGCCAGATTAAGAGATTATACCTTTTCAGATAAAGGTTGTAATAAAGAACACATTAGACTACACAAGGTTAAAAACAAAGAGGGAAATTAAAATGTCTATCCTCTTAAACTCCAGAAAATAAATTATATGTTATATATTATATATTAATATTTATATATAAAATATTCCACTCCACACATGAGTATACAGAGACTTAGATCAGAAGGAAGTGCTTAAGGTTAAATAGATCCATCTCCTGTGGGGAAAAAAACCTACAGAGATAGCATCAATTAATACTGCTTTATTTTTACAAAATCATTATAGTCAGTACTAGTAAGTATTTAACAAAACAGTAGAGACACTTACCCCAGGCAGACATAACTGCAGAACTCATACCATATTTTAGCATTTACACTTTTTGCTATCTCAGGAGCTTTTCCGGCTCTGCTAACAAAAGTGAGACTTGTAAATTACAAGCCATATCAGAGCTGAAAGGAAAAAAACCCTGTGTAACAACACAGCAAGGTCAAAAGGCTGAAGCTTTACATCCAGTCAGCTAGCAAATATGATGATATGACAGGCAAGCCCTTTGTGCTCCAAATACACTGATTTTTAATATTTAATAGCTTATTTCCAACTCTTACATTTTAGTACAAATAATTTCCTGACAAAGAACATAAGGGATTTGCTCAGAGTTGAGGAATCACTTCACTGGGAAAAAAAAAAACAACAAAATCAACCCCCAAAACCAACTAGGGTTTAATTTATTTATTGTAAAGGATTGTTAGCTTAATTTATTTAATCACGTTTTGTCTCTGGACCTAGGGAACACGTAAGCAATTCTTATGAATGGAGTAGCTAACTCAGTGCATTCTGAACTGCAAAATATGCAGAAACACCCACATATGCGATAACAGATTCCAGTTTAGGTTTGGTATGAGTTGTGCACATTGAAAAGCAAATTTCCATGTAACACAAGTCTGAAGTTGTCAAAACCACATTGCAGCTTCTCTTTCTACACTCTAATCAGGTATCAGAAACCCAGTATATAAAACCCTGTTTAATAAAGCCTCGTTTCTCTTTATGAACCTGTCAGCCCCCAGGATGCATCTGCTCCTTCACCAGCAAGGATGTAAGGAAACACTGCCTGTGCTCCCATGGCCTTCATCCCAGACTCCAGAGCGATGTGGTCATGCAAGATGCTCATTTGGCAGTGTCACTGGTGCCCACGTGGATGGCAGGGGGAGATGACCCAAGGGCTGGACAGAAAGCATCCCAGATCCAAGGCCCTGGCAAGAGGAAGCATCCTCAGACAGTATGTCTGGTCAGCAAAAGTACAGTCTCCAGCCACCATTACTCACTCTGTCCTCAGGAGGGGACATGTGTTTCAGACTCAGATGCCTTTCCTGGCCGAGCTTGTTCCTGCTCACCTGTTCTCAGGGTGTTGCACCTGAGTGCCCTCAGTTCACATATGCATGAGCAGAAGGAGCCATTCTCCTGCTTCCAGGAGTCACAAGCTCCCAACCTTCTCACCTTGGGAGTCCCAACCTTCTACAAAGTCAAACATAGCCTTTAGTTGTCCCACCTCTTACACAGCTCTCAGAGGTGAATTATTGAGAGAAGTCATCGTTGTGAGGTTAACCAAAGGATTTTACTGATGATCAAATGATAATTATCAATTATTGAATGATAATTAAATAGCAATCAAATGGTGATTAAGCAATAATTGAATGATATATTCAATTAGATTGAGATACCAATTGCCAGGTAAGTGGTCTCTTGGCCTTGAGGAGTAACCTTGAGAGGCATCCCTGCTGAAGGGGAGATGACAGCCGCACAGCGTGCTGCCGTGCATGAGAGCCCAATGGGCTCAGGGGTGCTGCAGATATCTACAGCATAAAGTGACTGGCTCGTAGCCAACCCCCCTTTGGTATATGTGCAGGAGTGCAGCCATAGCAGTTTTAGTTTGTCTCATCCCAGCTCAGGCTGGTACTGTCAGCTCCTGACAAGATGCGGCCTACACTCCTTGGTTCCTGAGAAGATAATGGCCTCGCACAATTCTCAAGGATTGCACAGCAGGGCTGATTTCAGTCAGGCCTGCTCGTCGGTGATGCCCGAACCAAAGTGCTGTTCATGCCGTCAGAGCGGGTGCACCCATCGCGGCAGCACAGGGTTCCAGCTCTTGCCTCTGCACAAGTGTCTCCTTGGAATGGTCCTGTTGCTCTCCTTGCTCATCCTCCCTGATGCTGTGTGATGTGTTGTCCTTCTGCCATCGCTTCTGCGCCAGGCAGCCCTGCATCTCAGCCAGACCTCCCATGGGTGAGGCCAGGGTCACCCCAGCCCTGGGGAGAGGCACCAGGCACTCCCCACACATGGAGGGCCCCCCATCCTCCTTCTGGAACAGCACTGGGGCTGGTACTAAGGGATGTGCTATCATGCTAGCTCCAGCCATCCTGCACGGCCTCCCTTGGTATACCTGTGCTCTCTTGGTGTCCCCTGCTGTTCTGCTGCTGTGCTAGAGGCCAGCCCCCCCTCGCCAGCCTGATCACAGCTCTCCTCTGGTCCAGCTGAACAGGAGCAAACACCCTCTGAGCCCTGCAAACCACTGACATGAGCTGCTGCGCTCCATAATGAGGACAACATAAGCAGGAGCAGAAGCCTATCTCTACCTGTGAACAACAAAAAGTTGGCCTGTTAAGTGCAAAGTCCCTGTTTGCTGCCCCTGGTTACCATGACATTTCCTCCTTCTACTCTGTAACAGTGTAGGAGTAACTAAAATGGGCTAGGCTCAGTGCAGTCCAGGGTTGATTCGCGGAAAGATACATATATGAACACTGCAAGAACTGGTTTTGTAGGTGTTTATTTCATTGAGTAACCCAGGATAGGAGGGGTCTAGATCTCAGAGCAGGGCCAACCTCAAAGCTAGATCCAACTCCAGTGTTAAAGCAGTTCCCTGCTTTCTCCCAGCAGGGCTGCTCACCTGCTCTATTGCCTTGTTATGCAGACAAAACTTTACAGTGTGTAACTGAGTTCAAGATTTTGGGAGCAGTGTGAATTTTCCAATCCATGCTGTAAGTAAAACAATTAAAAACCTGCTTGTGTGCTCTG
>JAKFQP010000705.1:0-44343 GCA_023375905.1 Nycticorax nycticorax | reverse complement strand
CCATTGGCCTGGGGGTGTAGCCAGCGGAAAGAGAATGTGAAATAACAGGACGTAGTGTTAAAGCACCAGCAGATGCTCCTCCACTAACTTTCATGTGAATGCTTACTCCAGAACTAGGGCTCTGTAGCCTAGGTAAGTTTTCTCTGCAAATGGACTAAACTACATACTGTCTGTGTAATTTTTAGTGTGGAACAAGACCATCCAGATGGGACTCTAGCATGGAGTAGCCCCTTTGAGTCACTACCCTCCAAATAACACATTTACAAAATATCCTAAAAGTTACAAAATTACAACACAAGCTGCATCAGGCCAATACTAAATGCTTTTTGGAGGTGGACATTTAAAAAGAGGCTTAGCCTTGGTATATGCTGAAAGCACCACAGAATTAAATCTGGCCATTCAGGAGCTGCTGGCGTAGGGAACACAACCGAAGTATTTCATCAGTGTTTAGTAAATAGATTTTCAGTGGTTGTGGTCTGCTAAGATACTGCATTAGAAAAACAAGGTGAATGGGATTTCACTGGTGGGAATGAAGCACTGAGAGCATGGTAGCCTTCAATTGAACGTTTCATTGTAAGTCCCATTGGGTAGATTGCTCTTGGCTCTTGGCACAACCACAGCTTTTGATTAAGGTCTGTGGTGAATGAGGCAGTCTGTTCACTGAAAGAGAGATCAACAATGGAGGTACTATTTGCACACAGAGCAGTAGTAGAAGATTACACACTCTCGTGGCATCTAAACGTTTTGCTAAGAAACGGGATAAAAAGAAACACCAACCTCTGTCTTCACTGTTATCCTTAGCTGCTGTAATCAGTGGGTGTCCTGTTGATTAGTGCAACCACTGAAGTAGATCTTAATGAAGGCTTAGTCGGATGGAAAGATGGCAAAAGGGCAAAAAAGACAACTTTAAAAATAGAAGTAGTATCGCAGTGCCCGGTGTGAGATGCAATTTAGCTCCATGCTCTCGCTTTCACTAAGGGTCAGGGTGTATCCTTCCTGATGCATTATTCTCTGACCTCAGAGGCAGGAAAACATGTCAGAGAAACATCCATCTTGACTGTGCTGTATCAGAAGTGATCTGGTCTGGTCAGGAAGCCTTAAAAGAAACTAAGTCAAAGATTCTTGAATTGTGACTGCTGTTTTTATTCAGAATGATCACTTACTGCAGGAAAATTGAGAAATCAAAAAGCAAAGTACTAATACAAACATGGGGGAAAATAGGCAATATCCAACTTTTCACTAAAAAGTAGTTAAGAACAGTTAATCAGCCATGTTCAGGCATAAAGGTAAGTGAAATGGTATGGACAAACATAGCCTACCATTAGGGTGCAGCAGAGGAATTTCTGCTGCTTTTCTCTGCATCTTTAATGGTCAACAAGCATGTATAGGCAGTATAAAATATGGACCTCTTTTTAAGAAGCATGTTCTCTATTGCTTTCTGTAATGTGCCAGCTGTTCTTTACAGCTACGATTGTTTGCTTTTGATACGGGTGTCAAATAGTTAATTTCAAAGTGACAGAAGAATGTTCCCATTTTCACACTTCAGAGAAATTATAACTTACATCAGAGTTCTTCTGACATGAATATGGAATTAGGTATCAACAGGAGAGAAAGAAAGACTGGAAAATTATGAATTTCAGGTTGAAAACAAGTTTTTCTATCACCCCTCTCCCTCCATACTTCAGAGAGATTAGTGAGATTAATTTCCAGATGCTTCCTTGTCCTCCTCCTCCTCCATCTCCGTGTAAGTGGGAAGCAGAAAAGAATAGTAAGCCTCAGCTCTTAGCTTTTGCACTGAACCTGGCTCTGCTTTCCTCTCGGTTCTGGAAGAAAAAGTTTGGCACAACCTTCTACTATGACTGAAAGAGTTGTCCAGAGTAAAAATGGTATTTTGCAACTAAGGCCTAAATAAGCACTGAAATTAATATCAGCAGGTGGATTAAATATGCACACAGATGAATGACATCTAAAGAAAGTGAAATCCTCCCTGCTGCTGTTCTTGTATCTTTCGTTACTGATGTAGTAGCTTTTATTTGTTGTTAGAGCAAGGCTTTAACTGCCCCATTTAAGTACAATTATCATCCACAGGGACTTCAGAGGACAAACATTAAGGCAGAGCCTTCGCTAAGGTAATAAGATACATCCAGATGTTTTTTACCCCTCAGAAATTAGCGACGAGGAAAAAACCCTGTCCTTTCTACCTAGTGAAGTCTTGTGCTGTCTAACAACTGCTAGCACGTGGAGGCAGTGGGAAAGACAGCTCTCTGCCTCCTGATTTAGAGCCCAGGCGCTGTTCTCCTCCCAGAGGCTCACAGTAAGTTTTGCACATTATTTTGCACATTAAGTCCCTCACTGCAGGGCTACTGGGTTGTCTGAGCTGTCTATTAAAGTGAAAAATGACAGTATACCTTGGCTGGTGTAAGTCACAACAGGTCCACTAAAAGCTGAGCAGCTATAGCAGTGTGGATCTCATCAAGTAGAAATCCAGACTTTGAGTTTTTAGCCAGCACAGGAATAGTTTGATATTTGCTGAATTAATTACTCTGAGCCTTTTCCATCATTTGTGGCTAGTATATTAACCCTTGCAGAATCTATACAGAAGTTAACCCATGTTTTTATGATAACAGCATTATATACTTATGAATGGTTTCCCTACTTATTTGACTAACAGTGCCTGTCTTGAATTTCAACACATTTTCTTTTTGGCCCAGTTTCCTCTTTTTCTAATCTGTTTTTATTCTCAAAGCATTCCTTGTGACTTGTCCTCATGCTCTTCATTTGGAGGATCATTACATGATGTTTATTTTTCTAAACAATCTTATTGCAAATGACTTCAAAATTATCTTCGTCTGCAAATGACAACAACTGTTCTGACATCACCCTTGTGTTCTATGTAATACCTTCATAGTTTATGTCAAACTACTTTTACATAATTTCTATCAGTGACTGCTTTAAAACTTCCATCCCAGTGGATTCAGAACACTGCAGCAGTGATATTAATGCATCCAGCAATTTTAGATTTTATATTAACGTTTCTCTGCAAAGCAGAAATTATTCTGAAATTTGTTTCAAAAAATTATCTCAGTTACACTCAAGCCAGCATAAGAGTGACAATTTGCTCTACATCTTAACTCACAAAAGGCTTCATGGAATTCAGAAAGGCAGAATCAGCAATTGTTTTCCTCTATCTGGAGCTGCAGAAAGACACATTTGATGAAACCTCTAGGCCTCCACCAACCTGGGTTAATAAGCGTTTAAGACTGGAGACTGTGGCAATGAAGGCACGGACTCCGAGTTCATGCACAAGCACAAGCGGAATCGGAATCAGAATCACTTTATTTAATGCTTTACATCCTTTTATACTGATCACAAAACAAAGCCACTACTTTTCCCGTATCACCTAGCTAGTTGGCAAGCGCTGAGTCCAAGCCTTATACGGAAGCAAAGTTCATCTTGCAAAGTCCATTGGTCATAGCACTGACCTCGCTTTTCTCACTTAGCTCTTGTTTTACTTCTCCCATGGCTTGCGGCCAATGAGACCAAGGGTATCTCCAGTGTCCAGCTCAGCTGCTGCATCTGCGGATTCTGTACTTGTTCCCACAGGAGACTGCACTGATTTCAGCTCACAAAGGCTCCTTCTTTTCCCTGACTTTGCAAGTAACCGATGCTTGAAACCCACTGTTGATGCCTTAAAGGTTAATGTTACAAGCAGCCTACATGCATAAGACTTAGGCCTTGTTGTCTAGTTTGCTGATGCTTTGCTAAAGTCAGTAGTTACTTACTGGATTTTTAATGGATGGGAGAATCGGGAGAGGATAAAGTAAGAAAGATAATGACTAGTTGTCAAGATTGCTTGACCAGGAGGAACGAGAACAAACAGCGCATGGAAGATAAAGGAAGAGAAGTAACAGATGAACAGTTGCCAGGAGGTGCCGGCCTTGAAAGGTGAAAAGTTAAAAGTGAGGAAGATGTTTTGCCTTCATCCAAAAGACCCCCAGATGCGACCACCAGAACAGATTGCGCATGTGTAAAAAGGAGGGACAATATGTTAATGGTTTCTTAGAACTCTCCACCTATTCCTAGAAATAATTTGTAGGAGCCATGAATATTCATATAGAACATGTATTTAGACTGTAAGAGGTAGTACAGAACTGTGCATGATAGGTGGAGTGATCCCCCATACACCCAGCGCTGCAATAAAGAATGCCTACTTTCTAAAAACTCTATCTTTGAGTCTTAGAAAGTTTATTTTATCCGTCGTTTTTGGTATCACTGTTTCTTAGGAGGAAAAGGCACAGGATTTTTCATATAATGAGCAGATACTGCAGCAGTGCTCCCTCTCTTTCTGTGGCAAGAAATCCTCCCTGCCACCCCCCAACCTCAGCGGCCTCCCCTCCACGCAGAACAGAAAATACAAACCTTGCAGATACTCACTGGGAGAAGTCAGAGTTGACGAATGGATTTCCCATTTCTATCGCTGACCTGCTATTTCACTAGTCTTTGCTCTTTGCCCAGGGGATTTTAGGTCAATCAGATTTTGCAGCAATTGCTTTGGTATCTAGGTGTGAAGGATTTTATTCATGATTCAAAACTCAGTGACGCACATGGGCCTTGAAAGCCTGTTCTGTCAGAAACAACATCAACAAAAAAATCACAATCCTTTTTTTTTAAAAGGAAGTGACCCAAAGAGCTATTGCAGGACTTTATCTCACCAACAGGAACATACTGAAATGCTTTTATTAACCAAACATACACAAAAATTAAAAAAAAAAAATCAATTAATGCAATACCTAAAACTCCAAGGAAAGCCCTAAGAGGTTTTAGAAATTCTCTGGCTTCTCATACCACCAGAGTCATCTACTGTTTTGTGGTGTCCTGAAGGAAACATGGGCCTTCTCCTTCCACTGCCAAACTACAATTATGACTTCATTCTGAAAAACTCAGTCTTGTGAACCTCTCTGGCCAAAGGTTTGTAAAGAATATTATGAATGATGTCCAGTTTCATATCCAAGTTAACCATCTGTTAAAGTAAATAATATGTTCTAAAAACTCATTCAGTTCTAAAAAGAGAACTTAGTGCATGTGAACTACTCGACAAGATAATTATGCTGAACTGAAAACAGGCCACCCTGGAAAATATTTTGAATTATAATTCAAAAGTACTGTATTTTGTAGATGACAGGACATTTAGAAGTATCAAGTCAGATAATAGAAAGCTTAAGTACAGAAGGGCACTAGAAGTCTTTAATTGTACCAGTAAAGTCTGTAGCAGGTGTGCCAAAGCCAGGATTTCAGTATTTAGTTTAAAAAAATGCTACACAACATATCTTGTTTGCTAGACCCTGAGATCCTACCACTCATTTTCTAGGTTTCATCCTTCTTTCCAAGCAGCGCAACACACTTCCATTTTTACTCTTTGCATCGGCTTGCTCATCTGGGACCAGCTCCTCTGCAGCAAAGCCAGCAAGGCGCCCTGTTTGCTCTTAGCCTGAGCTTTCCTTGGGGAAAAACCAAAACATCACAGGTCTTCTCTTCCTCCAGCTCTTACTCAGTGGTTAGCAAGTCTCCTAGCACTCCCCAGGTCTCCAAGACCTTTTCCAGACTTTTAAGATACATCTACACTCTTTCCACACAACTCCTGGCTATCTTTAACTCCCCCTTTCCTAGTTATCTAATGATTTCCCTAGAATCAGATGCTTTGTAATTTTCTTTATTCAGGCCCAAACCACATGCTGTTCTGTTGCGGGCATGCTGGGCACTGTAAAACACCCCGTAGCACTCGGCGGTGGGGGGGATGTTGATTAGGTCCTCTAGGGCGCCCTGTACTCTGACATTGTTCTTCGATACTGGCGTCACGATACTGACCTTGACAAGGTTGTAAGTTAACAAGCCGGTTTTGCCGACAGCCAGGCCCGAGCGCTCTACCCCCGGCCCTCCCCTGTCCCGCCGCCACGAAGCAGCAGGCCGGCGGCAGGTACCCCCACTACCGGTTCCAGCTCCCGGCCTGCGCGCCGGGACGCCTGGGCCCGCTCCCGATGCCAGGCAATGGCGCGGGGAGGGGGCGTAGCGCGCACTCTCGCCAGCTGCGGAGCAGGCGGCGGCCCGCGCCCCGCTGCCGCTGCTGCAGCGCCCGCCTCCGCGACGGCTGGGCCCGCGGCGGGGGACTGGCCCGATCCGGCCCCGGCCCGGCGGCCGCCACCCCGCGGGCCACCCCGCCGCGCCGCACCGAGCTGCCTCCCCCCGTTCCCCCACGGGAGCGGCGCCGCCCCAGACAGGCAGCGGCTCCGGGACGGCCGAGCCCGGGCCAGGCCTGCGGGCAGGAAGGGGAGGCCCAGCCCACTCCGCGCCCCTGCCGGCCGCCGGACCGGCCCCGTGCCCGCCCTCCCTTCCCACCTGCCAGCTCAGGCGGCTGGCCACGGCAGCATGGCGGCCGGCCTTGAGGGAGGCGGGGCGGAGCCAGCCCGCCCCCACCCCTTCCCTCTTAGCGCCCGGCGGCCCCTGACGGCCAGCGGCGGCGGTCTGTTCCTCGTCGCTCCCCGGTGAGTGCGGGCCGCGGCCGCCCTGCTTACCCCCCTCCCGGTGGCGGCGGCGCCTCGAAGCCGCTTCCCCCGCCGGAGCGCCCCCTTTCCCCGGCGGTGCCGGGCCCTGCCGGCCGTGGGGGAAGGCGAGGGGTTGCGGCGCGCTCCAGTGGGGGAGAGCTGCGGCGGGTGCGGGCCCGGGCGGAGGGCGGGGATCGGCGGCAAGGCCGGCCAGGCCATGCTAGGCCGGCCCGGCGGGCGGGACGAGCGATCTTGCCGCCTCCCGGCGGCGGCGGGGCTGGTGGGCCTCGGCTCCCGGGCTGGGGGCTGGGAGGGGGCGTTGGGGCGGCTCGGTGCTGCCGGGGAAAGGCGGCTCTGGCAAGGCCGGGAGGCGGCCGCCTCTCCGGGGGCAGGGAGCGGAGCGGCTGGACCGGCCCGGGCGGGCTGAAATTGTGTCCCTCCGAGCCCCGGCTTTGAAGCTGCTCACAGCGGGTACCGGAGTCGGCTTATTGCAGAGCTGAGAAGGAAGACTGGGTTTAGCGAGAGGTGAAGAGCAGGAATGGAGGAGAACTTGTGCTGCCTTATCCTCATCCAGTCAAAGCTTTTTCATTAATTTTCCTGCTGGAACAACTCTAGCCTTGTCTATTGGTGTTTCAGTAGTAGTTAAATAGTAGAGGATAGTGCACAGAGTGCATAGCAAGCACACAGCAGCCCTGCCATGTTGCAGAAAAACCCAGTAAAACTGCAATGTAAGTAGGTAAGACAGAGAAGGGATGGAAGAAAAGCGTTAGATGGGGAATCCTATATTCAGGACCAGTGACAGGTTTTAATAATTTTGATGTTTTGTTTTGGATGACAAAATAATCTGTTTTGCATTCATGGCACAGACAGCAGGTGCACATGCTCTGTAACAATAACAGTCACAGGGCTTGTAGCACAGATGCAGGTATTTGCCTTGTAGTCTAACCTGGCTGAGGACTGTGGCTGTAGGGATGGCTGATTTCAGAGTCTGGATTAGGTATATGTTCGGATTAGTCCTTGTGTATCTGTTCAGCACATTGCTGTGTTTCATAACACTGCCACGGTCCCCTCTTATTTTTTAACTGGAGGTTGTACTTTGATATTTGGTTTCTACCTCTAAAGGTAGCATAGGTGTGAGGCAGGGAGGGGAAAGATGGAGAGGTCTGGACTTGGGTATTCTTTAGTATCAGCAGGACACTTGGTCTAAAACAGAGGATTCTCTTTCCAAACAGCTGGAATTGAATTAATATCTCTGAGCACTCTGTGCTGTTGCTATTGTTCAGACTGGCTCATTATCAATCCACAATACTGAAGTAAAGGAAGACCACCCCAGAGAAATATTAACACTGGAATGTTTATTTAGTATTACTTTGCTTAAAAGCAATTGTACTCCATCAGAGTGTCCTAATAAACTTCTGGGGATTGTTACTTCTTCAAAGAAAGTAAGAGGAATTGAATCTGCATAGAGTAGGAAGTGCAGCTGACGCTTGTGCCCTCCAGGATCTGTGGTGTGAGGGAGGAGTTAGTCAGAAAATTGTCAATATTTTACTCATCCTGGACTTCGTAAGATAGAGGAAATTCCTGGAGAGGTTTTCAGTGTATGAAGGAGTCTGATCACTTAGCGGTGCTTTGCAGAGTATATCATGCAGGCTGCTGCTGAGCTGAAGACTGTAGGGCTTTCAAACTGCAATTTTTTGTCAAATGCAATTTGTAATTTGGCACCTTTCTTTCTCTCTGGTTCCCTTTAGCCAGGGGATAATACACTCCCACTTTGATATTATTCAGTGGAGTTTTTATAGTAATGGTGGAAGAGCTGAAACAATAATTGCAGAAAACCACAGGAGAAATATTATTCCTACTATTTAAATACTAATAGCACCAGCAAATCTCTTTTGCTAATGTTTTCCAACATAGACTCCCACTGTAGGATTTCACCATATAATAGCTTGAAATTTTCTCCCTCCCTGGAGTAATGATCCACTTAAGATCACTGGAAGGATATGAATTGAAGAGTGGTCCCTTTCCTTCTTTTGCAACAGAGAGAAGGTGGAGAGGAGTCTTAATTTCCAGTCTGCTCTGTTTGTGTGAATAGGAGGTAAGAATTTTTCAGGGTTTTTGCCTTCAGTGCTGCCTTAGGGAGTGGTTAGTTCAGGAGATTTCCTCTAGGTATTTGGCACTTCCTCACAGGAATTGGGACATCCCACAATTCTAGGGTCAGGACTTCAGAAGCTTGTGAAAGAGGGTGTTTAGTTTTGGCTGGGTTTTTTGGTTTGGTTTGTTTTTTTCCTAGCTTTGTGGAAATCTGTTCTGAAAAAGCCGGTTAAATTAAAAATGTTTTGTGGAAACTTAATTTGCCTCCCCAGGGAGCTTGTCTAGTAAACTCTGGGAACAGCTAGTTGGAATTGATGAAACCTTATCAGATACGTACTTGTTCTGCTTACAGGTTGAAGCCATGGGTGTTTGAAAGCTGGTTTCATCTACATGAACAGCTGAATAGCTGCCGAGATTGTAGGCAGTAATTTTTCTTGTGAGAAAACTCTTTTGTTATTTCCAGAGCACAAATTCAGGGTTTGTCTTGAAATGTCTTGAAAAGTTAGGACTTTTTCCCCATGATGCCAGATTTATTTCACAACAGTAGTAATCCTCACGTTGGTTCTTCATCCTGAAGGGACTGTTTCCACCCACGTATCTTTGATAGCTCTGAAACATCTAGGTGGTAAGTTGCACAAAAGGAGTTTTAGGGGTGCAGAGACGGCAGTTTATAGAGCTGGTACAATGGTGGTGGCTTGAGTAGTGGGCTGATTCACAATACTCACATTTTGTTTCCCCTTCCCATGCACCTCTGCTGAGTTCCTTCCCCCTTTGAACAAGCCTTTTGAAACAAACAAACCAAGACTAAGATGTCTTTTAATCCTGCCTAATGAAATTGAAACCAAATTTCAGACCAAACCTTTGTACACGCTTACAGCACTCTCTGTATTCCCTGTATTCCAAACTCTTTGCAGCGCTTCCATGTTAAATTACCAGTGGGGAATGTGTTTCTGTATGTTACACTGGGGGTTTTTTATTTTTAAATAACACTGTTTCTTTGTTAAAACTGGTCCATGCTGCATATTTGTTAATGAACAGCCTAAGACTGCTAACATAGGGCAAATCAGCAGCAAGTTCGTACAGAGGTAGAAACTAGGTTAAAGTTCAAAGCTGCTCTTTCAGGGAGAAAAAAAAAAATAAATATCAAGGCTTCATTTTTCAGTGTTCTGTAGCCTCCAAATAAGCTTCCCTGTATTCTCAGGCATAATACTGGGCATTTTTCTGCAGCAAAAAGAAAATTAGTCTTTACTTTTTACTCAGTGGTAAGTGTGCTGACACAGCATTCCCTTAACACGGCTATTTTATTAAGATCTGGATTTTGTTAACTGTAAGGCTAGATTGCGTTCAAGAGGCTGTCTGAGGGTACTAGGTATGTGTGCTTGCCTGGGTCACGAAAAGCTGGCGAGATGTATGAAAGAGAAGAGTTTTGACTGTCCCTTAGGCAGTAAGTGAGCTAACTGTATTGAAGTGAGAGAGGAGGTAGTGTTTGGCTTTCTGGAGGGATGACTTCTGAAACTTTAATATCCACATCTTGGACCTGGGCATGCATCTAAACTTCCAGCTCACTCAGACCTAGAGTTGCTTTAAGACATAAAGGTTTGATTTCGCAAGTTTGATCTCTGAACTAAATCTTCAGTTCCTATGTGTGCAGGGCTGCTAACAAAGTGAAATTGTCAGAATGCTTGTGACAAACTCTGAAATACACAGATTGTAGGAATATGCCCTCACTAACCTGTCCAGTGCACTGAAAGTGTAGTACATTATATCTTTGAATAAATAATACTTCATGATTGCTGTCAAAGTTCTAGGCATCAAGAGAAAGCAGTTAAGTGTGCAATCCAGAGTCCTGTTTGTGTTTCAGTACAACGTTGAAGTTGAAAGGGGCTCCCTGAAACTTTGGTTAGAGAGTGTTTAAAAATACCTCCTTTACATGTTACTGCATTTTCTTCCAGTGTGCAATAATGGTGTAGTTTATACCAGCAGAATAGTTGTTCAGTCATCGAGTTGTTAGTGGACTTTCTTTAAGGATCTATACATAATGATGGACTTCTCCGTGTAACAGAGGAACCCAAAGATTCTTTCTCAAATCTCTCAACCCTTAGCACTGAAATCTCGTCGCTGACTGCTTACAGCAATGCAGCACTGTGTATTTCTTATATAGTGGCCTGATCTGTCACAGGTGGAGTAAGTGTTAAATAGTAAGAGCTGCTCTTAATCAAAACAAGAAACCTGTGTTTATTGCAACAGTAGTTGTACTCATCTGTTGTGCGCATCCGAAAGTAATTATAGCTAGATGTATTATAAAACAAGACTCTGCTTGTTCTAGTAGTGGTGTTGAACTCTATCCAAATTCTGGGGACACTTGTGTTTGGGTTTTTTTACTTTTTTGTTTGGTTTTTTGCAGTGTTTTTTTGTATGTGTGTTTTTTTGTTGTGTTGGGTTTTTTCCCAGGGTAACAAAAACATTTTTCATAGGCAATTTGGATATTTAAACTAAATTTTTTTTTCTACTACACAAATATCTGTATTAGTTTTTTTGTTTTTTTCTAAACTGAATTGAATTATGGGTGGATTTACTTAGAAAAGTTTTACTACTGCGGACACCTGACTAATACTGGAGAGTTTGTCTTTCAGTGTCAAAATGCAGATTTCTGGCAACATGCTTAACACCGGTATTTTCCTACCTTGCTTGAAGCAAGGTAGGCATACACAGAGCATACTGCAATTCCAAGAGGACAGAAGTTCCTATATGCTTGACCTGCTAAGAGATCTTTGTTCATGGCTGAGTGATCTATAACTTGGGTAAACTGGAAGTAGTCATCAAAGTTTTTAATTAAGGCCCATTGCTGAGTAGAACATGAAACCATGAGAAGAGCTATGTAAGTTGGAGAGACTCATTTTCTGTTGGGGAACTGAGCAATATCTCTCAGTTTAAGAAGTGCTGTTCAGCTGTATATAATTCTTAATAATGTCAGAAAATGCATGTTCAGTATTGGCTTGATAAATTTACCACTCTGTAGGCTGTGGCTCTGCTGCAGCTGCCTTTAGATGTTTTTAGCCACTTGCTTTTGCTATTTAGAGGTGCTTGTCACATAGTAGCTGAGTACATACATATGTATACATACACAGACACAAATGCCAGTCAGTTGAGTGGACAAAACTAAGGGAAGTAACTTGGGGAAGTAGTAGGGGGAATGATGATTGCAATGGAAGTTGGTAAGATCAGATTCAACATGGGTGGAAAATGCTGTATCTTCCAAACAACGCCATGACTGTTCCCTGTGTCCTCCGCCTTATCACCAGGTCAAGGCTTTTGTCGTAGCAGTTCTGCCAGCTCACCTCTCCTTTTCCCAGTTTTCAGTTGGAAGTTTCTTCACAGATTTCCTGCAAGTGCTGGCAAGTCTGAGCCTTCCCCCTTTTCTTGATGGCTGATAAAGTACCACCTTTGCTTTGGCTGAGTGTAACCTTTTCTAGCATTTCTAGCGTCTGGTAGTGTTCAAATTAAACTGCTCCTTTGAGTGTATGCTTCCCAGTGGTGGCTGAGAATTTACCCACTCTCCAGGAAAAAAGAGCTTTTACTGTGTGAAATCTGTTTTAGTCAAGCTATTGTGTGTCCAGTTTTATGAATAGATGCTTAAAATGAACTCTTCCTGTTAATAATGTAGGCACCCTTGCATAGACAACAACTAAGAAACCAAAGATGGAATAGAAAAGGCAGTGGTGGAGACACGTTCCCTTTCCCTGAGTGAGACTAATATGTCTGTCCTAAAATGCTGAATAACTGTGCCTGTTCTGTTACTACTTTACAGCCTGAAGTTTAGACAGAAGTTGTCTCATCCAGAAGCTTTTTTTTTCCTTTCTGCAGGTCAAACAAAATACATCTGTGTCCTTGGTTTGTCCTCAGGCACTTCTGTAATAAATGTGATTATTACTAACTGGGAGTCTTTTATCAACACTCCTGTCATGTTCTACAGAAAGAGCATGATTTACTATCAGCATGTATTTTAGCAGAAAAGTACTTAATGTGCTAAGGTTTTTTATTCTGGATAGTGGGAGATGAGTGGGCTTCCTGAGATCCCTAAAAAAAACCAAACCAATATTGTTACTGGTATTGATCTAGTGCAACAAACAAAGATAAGAGCAGTTATGTTTTAAAAAATTATTATTTTTTTTGTGGTGTGAAAGAGATTATTGCTTTTAGCCTGATTAGCTGTATTCATTTTCACCTTCAGGCTCCCCTGCAGCTCTAAAGAGAGTAGAACAATATGTTGAAGTGATGTCTAGAACAGCTCTGATGTCTTCAAATTTTCTTGTGGTTATAGTGGGAGGCTAAACAGCACACCTTTTGCCTCTCTACAGTCTGCATGAGATAATTTTTCAAGTGCAAAACTACTGAAATGAATGGAATTGAGAAATCATGTAAAATTTCAGCTTGTTGAAATTGTTCAAAGTCACACTGCTGCTTTTAAAAGGGGTCTGAAGTAGAGTCCAGGACCTACAGTCAATCAAGAACATGCTTTAAATAATACTTCAATTACTGAATTGAGTCCCTTTCCAGTATAAGGTGTTGTGATGTGTTTATGTTGGATACTCAGAAAAGTTGCGTCAACTTAAGATTGGAAATCAATGCGTGCAACGTATGTTTAAATCTCCCATGAATGTTCTTTTAAAAAAAAGTTATTTTAAGTGGCATACTTTAATCCTTTTTTGTAGAGATCTGTATGAGACTTTAGTATGCTTTGAGTGTATTAGATTTAAATTTTAAGAGAAGACAAGGAAAGAGGGAGAGTACAGACCCCTGTTTTTCTTCTGTCCCCTTGGGCTTGAGCATACTTCCTATGTATTGATCGTCAAATGGTGTGGTCTTTGGGCTGCCATAGAGATCCCCAGACATGGTACAGCTGGTAGACATTGCACTGATCTTTTCTTGCTAGTGAACATCTGATCTCTCATGGTAAAAGCTGAGATAGCTGACCCACTCAATACAGATGAAGTGAGGAATGTTGTTGAACTCAGATTTTGCTAGTGCAAATGTTTTGTTGGAGTATCACAATGTAAAACTTGTGTTGCCAGAGAAATTTGAACCCTCGTGTCTTATCTAGGGATACAGACAGTATGGAACAGCTGGGGTTCATTATTTACTCCAGAGGACAAATGTTGCATGCACAAAAACCAGCTTCCTTTTTCTATATTTGCAAAGTTATGACCTCATCCAAATAAATTTGCCCCTCTTGGTATTCATGGTTAGAATCCTTCTGCACTTCTGCTTCTCTGTGGGAGAAAGAAGCGGAGCTGGGAGACAGAAAAGGCAGAAATCAGACTTTTCTGTGATGAGCTGTTGTGGAGTCTGTGGAAGAATTTGAGGCATGCTCTGGTAAGAGATGGAGCTAGGTGGCATGGTCCTAAGCAACTGCATTGATGTAATGAGGTGAGTGGAAAACAGTATTGATAGTTACGGAGTGTAGGTTTAAAGATGACCAGCATTTGTATGAGCCAAATTGCCAGTGTTCACAGAATTGTATTAGTAGGCACAGGAAGGGCTAAAATAAAGCTATTGTTTGGTACACTTTACAAGTCATGCAACCCTTTGAGAAGGTTCCAGTAATGAGATTCTGTTCCCTTTTTTTAACTCTCCAGTTGAACCATTTTCATAAACTTCAGTCAGCTGAAACCCCTGGAGTCCTAGGCCTGTGTCCAGAATTGCACAAACACTAAAGAACGCCTGTCTGTATAATTGGAGGGGGGCAATAACTTGGGCTGTTTTCCAAGGCCAGGATGAGCACCGTTTGTGTGGGTGGTGGCTCTTACCATTAAAACCTTTTAATCTGGACTTCTGTCTTCCTGAGGGTCACTGTGTGGAATCCCATTTCAGATCTGACCTCCATGCAGAAAGTGCTGAGGTTGTTAGGCAGAGGATCAAGTGCTTTCTTTGCTGCGTGTGATCAGCTATTACTGTGGTCATGATACACGGGCCATGGTCAGTGCAGGTGACCCTGCCCATGGCGCCAGTCCCAGGCAGAGAGATGTCGGCTCCCCTGCGTGCTAGCCTGTTTGCATATTTACATTTCAGTGCCTGCAAAACATGAATAAATATTCTGTGCTGCAATCACAAGTTAATCTGTATCTATTGCAGTGATTACTTAAAAAATGTTGGTGCACTCAGTCTGCAGAGTATTGCTCCCTCACATCTTTTTGGCAGATCGCTAGCTTGAGTTTTGTGCTGTGGCCACTTGGTTTATCATTTACTGTCTGGAAATAGTAGTTGGTAAGACTCTGGCTCTGAAATTTCCAACAGCAATGCTACAAGTTGGTGTTTTTTCTAGATACTTTACCTTTTTGCAGGGATTTCCAAATGGCTTACAAGGTTGTAACAGAGTTGTTTGTATCGGTGTGACCAGGCAGGCGAAAAGAACATGTGTTTAGACCTTGGTTACTCACGGATGAAAGCAGGTTTGTGCTGAATTATCTCATACTGTGAACTAAAAAAGCTGTGTTCAAGGAAGAGCGCGATGTCTGGCAAAGAAACAGTGACAAGCAGATAATGTGCCATAGCATCTTGAATTGCTGCTGTGGTTTGCCAAGACACTGACTTGAATGGGAAATGTTACAGCTGCAATTTATAATTAGATGAGAGTATATGAACTGAGTACAGTAGGCTCGTTACGGTCATATCAAAGTAATGATCTCCTGCTTTATCTGTCAGGGGACATCCCAGCGTTTTCTGTTTTCAGCTACCCTTAAACTTTCCCGTGAGAAATAGATATGCATAAAATAAAGTTCTCAGCTTGGAAGGCAGAAAATAAAGCTCTTCAGGAGCATAGATGGCAAGGAGGGGGAGGAAGTAGTTTGTTTTGATCGTGCTCAATTGTAGAAGCAGAGTTTGCTTAAAGAGGAATAGCTGAGTAGTTTGTGCTGTTTAAAGATGACACCTTAAACTTGATGGGCCTGTGTGCGGGACAGGTATTTACAAAGCTGGGAAGAGGAATCTTAGAAAATACCTTGTAGATGGGAATGTAAGAGGTGATATGTTTGGGGGTGTGTGTGTAGTGTTTGCAGTCTGTTCATTTGGCTATCTTTCTGCCTTCCCTGGGCATTCAACTTTTTATCTAGAAGCTTCCATTGTTTTGTTTGACAGAACTCTGGAAGTTGTTCTTGCTTTTACAGTATCTTGCTGCTTTACACCCTGGATCTTCCTTTGTCACCATTTCTGCGCTCTCTCCATCTCAATCTAACCTCTAACTTGGTTGTTGTCTTCCAAATACGTGAAATGTGGTTTGTGCTTAAAATCCCCCATAAATGTTTTCCACATAATTATATTCCCTGAACAGCCAATGAGACTGACAGGTGAGATAATTCACTTTTTGGCCTTGCATTAATTGTTTTTCCCAAATACTGGACTTTGTGCATCCTATTGCACCGGTCTCCCAAGGCCTGTCAAAGGATGTGCCTCTTATACCTTGATGGGGATTTTTCTTGTTTAAAAAACTGGGTCAAGGGAAGATAATGTTACTTGAATGCAGACAGAAACAGTGCCATGGGAAAAAACCAACAGATCTGGAAATCAGGCCTGTGATTATATCTCATCTAACAAAATTTTAATCGTGACTGGGAATGTTGCTAGGCACTGAAGAGAATTGTCCTTACTGTTAAATTGTTAGCTGGCTCCTTGGTACGTGTTGGCCTAAGCAAGTGCTCCCAAAAGAGCCCTGGGCAGAGTTCAGGTCTTAAGAGTGTCCTAGGAACTGTTCCATTAGGCAGTTTGCATGCAGTTAAAATTTTCTGGAGTTTGAGAGATGTTTCTAGAGTGCATTTAGGCCCCTCTATGCTAGTTGGCCTTGATATTGGGAATATCTCAGGGAACTTTTAGGGTTCACTTATACAAGTTAGTCCTAGGTCCCAGTGGAATGCTCTGTCCAGTAAGCAATTAGTATAGCCACAAAAAATAAAAGATACCAAACTAAAATGATGTTTACAATACTTTTTTTGTTTGTGTTTTTTTTTGCTGGCAACCCTAACAGGTCTTTCTGAAAACAGGATGTTTCCTTGTGTCCCTGATAGTCAGGGTTTATAATCTTAGTCTGTAACACTCTCTGGCTCATGTAAAACTATAGTGTTTTCTGGGTTTTTTAAATTGATTTTAATTGAATTGAATTTTGAATTGATTTTAATTTTGAATGCAAATGCCCATCTGTTTAGCTTTAGACCAATGCCACTTAAGAAATGGGACCACGCTGTCGTGATGGGTCATCAATCACAGAGGCAAAAATGGCTATCTAGAAGCAGCATAAGAGAATTGTGTAGACATTGAACTTCCTTTGTAAACCACATGGTGTATCCATATTTTTCACAATGCTCTTAGCTTCCTGCAGACTTTTGTCTCTGAGGATGTGTTACAAGTAGATTTGCAGGAGAAAAGTCATGATTAACACAGACTGTGCAGTACTTTTTTTTGTCTGGTACAGGCTTTGTAATGAGGTACAGATACATTGTGGGACATATACTTTGTATGTGGGACCAATGTTGTGGAAGTGGCTTTGATTTTTGTTTTGTGTTCTAGGGACACTAAGGGTCTTGAATAACCATGAGCAACCCTTTTGTATGGATTGTGGAGCCACTGGACCCTAAACAGCCCCTGAAGAAGTTCTTTAATCTGAGCAAATTGGAAGATGTGAGATACGGTACGTTGACAACATAAGGAAAGCATTTCATTAACATTGTTGAACAGAACCTGAAGAGACGTCGCAACACTGGATAATATTTGGTGTCTGGAGAGAGCTATGAATTCAAAAGATGGTTCTTGAAAACAAAATTTCAGCAAAATTTAGTTCTGGAAATTTAGAACTACAGAAATACTGGCAAGATCACAGTATTATTTTCTCACATGCTGTGCACACAGGAGTCTTGGTTTTCTTGAGTAGGTGAGGAGGACTAGGCAAAATTAAGAGCACAAGTTTTCTCATACACTGCTGTGCTACTGTGGAGGGCTGGAAAGGACATAACTCTGGTATAACTGAATAATCCAGAAAGATTGTTCAGCTTTTTAAAGAGTAGTTTCTAGAAAATCCATTCAGAGGAGGCTTTTTCTTTAGTTCCCTTGACACTTTCTGAATGTACTTAGGCATCTTCCATGTGGCACTGGTAAAAATCTTACAATCTGTGCCACTGACTTAGAAAGTGAGTATCTATAGCTTAGAACTGTCCATGTTGGGTATTTTTCTTTCAAAAAGGAAACAGGTGAATTCAGTAAGCAAAGGGAGGAACACTTTCTCTGAATGCATATCCATTGCAGGCTCAGGTAGTGTGTAAATGAGAAATGAATTAATGTTGGACTTGGTGTGTAAAAAGCAGAGATGCGTCTTAAGAGCTAGACAAATACATGTATGGTATTACCACTTGATCCATTCCAGGATTCCAAGAGTGGTAAACTCCAGAAAAATGGAGTAACTTAGCAACAGAAGAATGGGAGGCAGGGGGAAGATTTTAAAAAACCAAAAGCAACAACAAAAAATAACCAAAAAAACTGCAAGTGATTCTGAATTACTGTGTCCTGAATAATAGTTGGGATTTTTTTGATAGCAATAATGAGGTCTCACTGATTAAGTGATTTTTGTGTTTTGGGGGGCCTGTGCAGAAAGGTGGGATGAACTTGTCAAGAGATTTTTGAATGTAAATATTGTGAGGGGAAATCAAACAGCTACTATTACAATGGACCAGGGGAGGAAGGACAGACAAACTTTTTTTTTTCTTCGTACCCATTGCTTGTAGTAAAGCTGTCAGGACTGCTCTAATACTACTTTGTATCATCTTCTGTAAGTATTTTGATCTTGAAGTAAAATGATGTGAAGGGAAGATTAGCAGATGCACAGTCTTACTGCTGTTTTGTTCTCTGTCTCTGGAGACTGCCTAGAAAGCGGTGCTTTCCAACATGCCAGGTAGAAAATGATGCTTTTCTAGTGCATTTATATGACTCTGTTCAGTGGCAAGAGTGAGAGGAAACTACAGAGAAACAAGGTGAGCACAGCATGTTTTCAGAGTAGTATTGCTGTGGAGGATGGAAGAGCTGTGGAAAAGAGTCCTTTCAGCAAAGATCTCTACTGTCTCACGGGGACTGAGATAATAAATCTGCTCAAAGAATTGAGTGGGGCAGGTCAGTTAGCACTGACCTCCTGGTAAAGCTGGAGGCTAGAAAAGAGTATCTAATAATTTGGGATAAAGCCTACTGAGAATACAGGGACAGCACTCAAGGACCCATCTGCCCCAGGCATGGAACTCTGCACTTGCTGACCTATGCCCTAAGGTAAAAACTGAATTTGTTTCTTGTTCTTACCCATGCAGCACGCCTGCCGTTTTCTATTAGAGTCCTCTTGGAAGCAGCAATCCGTAACTGTGATGAGTTCCTAGTGAAGAAGGGAGATGTTGAGAATATTCTCAACTGGAAAGTGGTGCAACACAAGAATGTTGAAGTGCCGTTTAAGCCTGCAAGAGTTATTCTGCAAGACTTCACGTGAGTCTGATGCTCTCCAAAGCTGGGAAGAGGGACTCTGGGAAGTGCAGCAATGCTCAGCTTGGGGTGGAGGGGTGAACTGAGGGAAAGAATAGCAGTGAAATGTTTGGAAAGACCTTTTTTTAGCTTTCCTGGATGGCATGCTACAGATAACACTTGGAGAGGCAAACACTTAAGGTGAAAGCATTAAATGAAGTGCTTCTGGGATGGAGAAATAAATGTCTTTATGAAACTCTTCAAAACAGAGGGAAAGAAAATGGGATGGATAAATTCCATCCAAATAAGGGAATTCAGAGTTTGGAGGGTTTGTCATCATTGTTCAGGGGGCAGGGGGTGTGTGTCTTTTTTTTTTTTTTTCTTTCCCCAGGGGTTCTTGCTTTCAATTTTCTACCCTTTTCAGATCTCATTTATAACCCAAATTGTAATTTTCTTCCAAGTCAATATTATTCCAAATATATTTTTGAAGACTTCTATTGAAAAAAAAGAATGTCTGCTTTTACCCAGAAATGCAAATTGAGATTCCTACCTAATGGACTCCGAAAACTGGGCCTTGTTACTGCAGTGTGATTAGTCCCCATGTGTCAGCATGTAATAGTCCCTGGTAGATATGGAAAGTCAATTTTCAGGTGGAATAGTAGCTTCTAACTGTTTTTAATACAGCACTTGACTTGCAAGTCCACTGTCCTTTGTACCTCTGCCTTTGTAAAAGAGTTTAGTCCATCTGTGGTAAGCCCCATGCTGCTAAGCTGTCAGTTGATTTTATTTCTCGGAACAGTAAAGCATCCTAGCTGTCGAACCTTCTGTTTTGCATTTTCCCAAATGTTGGCTGGGTGCTAGAGACTCAGTACAGCTCAACTCTTAAAGACATTAGGAAAAATTGCTGAAGCCTCAATTGAAAAAAGGGCCGATTTCTTAGCTATTTTTTTACCTGCTGGCTGCTGTTAACATTTTAAAAAGCTGGAGCACAGAGGAAGACAAACTTTCAAGCAAACCTTGTTCCCTTTGTTAGTGCATTTCTTTCTTGCCCCCTACTCTCCTGCTGAGTTTTAGAAATTTGCCTATAAGGCTGCAAAGCAGCTGCATTAATGAAAAACAAGCTCTTGAACAGGCTCCTGAGTGGGATCTTTTGGAAGAAGCAGCTTTGGCAACTTTCCAGAAGCTATACGACAATTACATTCACGTGTCCTGGATTAGAATGTCAAATTTCTAAGATCTGATGGTTCTGTAATTGTCCTGAGTTCTTCTATGACTAGATGGATGTTGTCTGTTCCTTTTCAACTGTGTAACATTTGTAAGCTGACAAAATAACTCTTACGCTCCCTTCCTCCCACGCCTGCCCTCCCCTTAGCGGGAGGGGGGCACCACCCTAGGTAGCATAACACAGCATTTGCTATTTTCCTTGGAATATGCATATTCTGGAAAACCAAACTGCTTTGAACTGCTAAATCAGTTAATTGTGCCAAGGTTAGATAATGTGGACCCTTTTTTTCTGGTTTTGTACACACTCAGGATTTTCAAGGTAAAACTGTGTGGGAGTTACAAAGCCTTTTTTTCCCTCTTCTTGCATTTTCTGATATATTTTAAAATCATAATAGCTTCCTTATCAGAGTTGAAAACATAAGCTCTCACTGCTTTGGGCTGCCCTTGCAGAAACGCAGTGGGTTACTGAATGATGCCAGATCCTTATGAGCGCATCAGACAGCTCTTTTTGTCTCAGCAGCCAGCAAAATCAGATAGGCTGGTATGCTAGAGGGTTTCCCAAACTGATTGAAAAATGTCATGGTAGTACATACCTCAGCAGAAGCTGTGAATGTATGTGCTGTGAAGCACCAGAGGCTTTGTTAAATACCGAAACATGTATGATGAATTGGGTAAGACGGGTGTTGAAGTGCCAGGACTTCTCGTTACTATTCCTTGTTACAAACGACTAAACTTTGATTGGAAGTGGAGGGTGGGCAAAAGACTCACATGCTTTGACCATCTGTATAGCTTACTTACCTCACTTAGGAAGGAAGACTTAATTTAGGGATTTAAAAATCACTTTGGATGAATGAGACATACAAAGGTAGAGAAAAAGGCCTGTTAGCTTTTTCTGAGTCACTTGGAGTTCAAGGGCTTGCAGGATTGTCACAAGATATGTGAGAAGGCAGAAAAGTGAATGTTGGCCCATAGCCTGAAAACATGCTGTTTGAATGTCATTTGTGATATAAAGTCTTTTGTCAGTGGTAAGTAAAAGAATTTGTTAGTAAAGATGAATTGTACACCTTATTTCTGTCTTTCATGTTTGTCCAGTGATCTCCCAGGGCAGTTAAATCCATTTCTGGAAATACAGTTATTCTGCAAAGGTGTTTTGCAGTCATGTCCTTTGCAGTTTAAGAAATCTGATGCCCTGCTCTGCCAGTTTCACTTGAAGTGTGGAAGGTACCGAACAGCCCTAATTATGGAGAAGGTTTTCCTGTGCTTTGCAAAACTTGGAGGATGTGACTCTTGCCTTAAAATTGGCTAAATAAACATAGCAAACAGTCAAGGAAAGGGCATTGTTGTTTTCTGCCTTCTCCCTTCTTTTTTAAACAGACTGGGAGGAGAGAGAGAGGAACAGAGCAAAAGAAGAGAAACCAGTTCAAGGTCCCAAAGGAAAGCTGCCTAGGACTAAGTTTCTAGATTCCCAGCCAAGCATGGTTGGGACTGCTTCTGTTACTTGACAAACTTTCATTTTAGCTTTTCATTCTTACAGTGCTCAGGATATAGATACAGTTCTGTCCCTTCTGCTCTTCTGACTTTGTCTTCCCAAGGGTACTGTCTCTGCCATAGAGTAATAATGCCAAGACTCAGGGTAAGGCTGCAGTTTGCTTTGTATGGGGCAGTAGGTGTCTGTTCTGCACCTCAGGATTTCGGCTGTGTTTGTTTTGTTGTTGTTTTCTTTTCCAAATTGTTTCACCTTGCCTATTTCTCTTGCGGTTTAGTGGAGTACCTGCTGTGGTTGACTTTGCTGCAATGCGTGATGCTGTGAAAAAACTTGGTGGAGACCCTGAAAAAATCAATCCTATCTGTCCTGCTGATCTAGTGATAGATCACTCTATCCAGGTTGATTTTAACAGGCGGTAAGAATACAAAATAACTCTTACTTTGTAATGGTAGTAAGGAAGCTGGATCTAGTTACTGAAAATAAAGGTAGTTCCATTGGTGGTATTCTTAGCATTTGGACCGTAACATCCTAGACTCTTAAGAATTGTTTAAGTTAGACTGTTGTATCACTTGCTGTGAGTTAGATGGGGGAATTTTGTTTTTACTGTGGTGCATCTCTCAGCAGCACAAGCCTGGACTAAATATTAATAGAAACAGGCTCAGTCCAGACCTGTGGTGATCATAATTTTCCATAATAATACTGCATTATTATTAGTTGCTCAGAAATAGCTTTTTTCCACATGCACATTTTTGACCCCATAGGGCTTTTTCAAAAGGACAAATGAGAATGTCTCCTTTCTTCCTTATTTATATAAGAATAGACCTGAGCTGCCCTAGCCCAGCTCTGAGGAGCTGTTTGCTGTTGAGTGCCTCCACACAGAAGAGCACAGGACACTGATCCATATGGCCCCTACAGGTACAGGAAAGAAACATAATGCTATTCAATCCTCAGTGTGCTACAAAGAGACAAGCACTCACTAGACCCACAATGAAGTACAAGACCTCTGCATAGGTATCCTATCCTCCACGGTGTCTGAACATGGGCCTACTGAACTAATTTTCCAAACAGATCTTGCAATTAGATGTTTCTCAGTGGTTTCCTTCCATCTTCCAAACTCATGAAGTTTTTCAGTCTGCAGTTACCTTGCCTGCTAAAATACTGTGAGTATTTATTGTCCCCTCTAGGAGGTAGTTTTGAAGAGGGCCACTTAAGTTACAGCATTGCAAAGAAGAAAATTCCTAGAGGTGGAAATTAAAGAATGTAAAGAGCACTTTCTCAGTGCCAATATTTAGAGGCTGCTTTAGAATAAAAATACTGAATTTCTGAGCGTAAATGTATTGTGAAGCCTGCTTCATAGAAGAATGTTGCCAGACAGTTTTAAAATAAAACTTTTTTCCTACTTTTTTTTTAACTGTAGACTAGTAAGGATCCAAATTGTCACTGATGCCATTTCATAGTTGGCAGCGGAGAACAAGGGCCAGAAAATGTTGACTTAATGTAACGGTCGAAAATCAACTCCCTTTAACTTTTTTTTTTTCCTAGAGATGCTGTATCTATTCTTAACATAACATTAACGAGTTTAGAAACAGACGCAAAATTAGAAATAATCATCTAAAGACTGATCTCTGGGGTAATGGGTGTTCTAGCGCTAATCTATTAAACTAGAAACCTAACTTTACTTTTTAATTTGCACCACATAATTTTTTAAGATCTTTAGGAAAGTGTGTGAACAAGATATGTTTTCAACTTTACCACAGGACAAAATCAACTATGATGATTCTTTTTCTGTGTTATTTTAATAACATGCATTTTAAGTTATCAGTAGTATCCAGGACTTCATTTAGATAATTTTTTTGCTAATAATTACTGTTTGCCACAGCCTTATTTTATGTTTATTAGGCCCATGTATATATGGAGACACCATTGGCCAGCCCTACGCTTCAGTTCTTTCAACTCTTCAGGCCTAAGTTAGGAAGCTGACTCAAGCAAAAAGTTTGTTAGCCCTGACTGCTTTGAGACACAGGGGCTTCAGGCAGCACTGTACCATCAGTGATAACCTCTTTTTTACCTGAAGTTGCAGGGCAGTTGTGTTCCAGTGCCCTTTACTGCTTTGCTGATTGCTTCTAAATTAGGTGTTGGAAACTTCACTTTGCTCTAACATGTAGTGCAGCTTTTCCCAAGCCTGGCACATACATAATATGCAGATTAGCACTCACATTTGAACCAGACTTCAGGAATCGTCTCTTAAAATTTCTTAAGTCCTTTTCATTGGTTGCCTGCAGTTCACAGCTACAGTGAGATTAAAAAGAAAGTTTGATCAGTATTAACATTAGCTAATAACTATTCTTTCTTTGGGTATATCTGACCAGACATAAATTTCAGGTGGATACTTTTGGTTCTGACAGTTGGTTATTTTTGTTTGCAGGTCAGACAGCTTGCAAAAAAATCAGGACCTGGAATTTGAAAGGAACAAAGAAAGGTTTGAATTCTTAAAGGTACCAAAAGAATTAATCCTGTTTGCATGAAGAAAAGTGCAATGAACAAAAGTTCTTCCAGTGCTCATGTGCATTGAAAATTTTTTACTCCAATTCCTTCTGTTTCAGTGGGGCTCTCAGGCTTTTAAAAACATGAGGATTATTCCACCAGGCTCTGGGATCATCCACCAAGTGAACTTGGAGTACTTGGCAAGAGTGGTGATGGATCAGGATGGCTACTACTATCCAGACAGTGTGGTGGGCACTGACTCTCACACCACCATGATCGATGGCTTGGGAGTGCTTGGCTGGGGTATGTACAGTAGCATACCGTGAGAAGTCTGTTGGCTGACTAAGCTGCGTTCTAGACTCTGAGTTGACCTTGGCTGGCAGGTTAGTCCCCACCCAGTCGTTCACTCACCCTTCCTGCCAGCAGGATGGGGGAAGAGAATCAGGAGGGCAAATGCAAGAAAAAAACCTTACGGGTCAAGACAAAGAAAGCCTAATGAGGGAAGGGAACGAAAGCGAGTGGTGTAAAGATGCAAAGACAATCAGTTACCACCTCCCACCAGCACACCAAAGCTCAGCCAGTCCCTGGGCAGTGGCTACTTTGCAAAAATTCTCCCCGCCCCCTGCTTCCCAGTTTTAATGCTAAGCATGATGTCATATGGTCTGGAATGTTTCTGTTCAGTTTGGGTCAGTTGTCCTGGCTTTGTCCCCTCCAGTGTTTTGCCCACCCCAGCTTATTTGGTGAGGGGCAGAGTGAGAAGCAGAAGACCTTGACACTGTGTAAGCACTGCTCAGCAATAGTGAAAACGTTGTTGTGTTATCAGCACTGGTTTGGTCACAAATCTAAAACATGACACTATGTGGGCTGCTGTAAAGAAGTTATCTCCATTCCAGCCAGATGCAGACTAACCCCAGATTCAAGGAACCTGATAAGGTCTCTTGCAGTTATTTAAGACTTTGTAACTAAGCTCCCTGTTCTGATAACAGCCTCAGAAGATTCCTGGTGCATGTGTTGTTAGGTTTGGGGTTCTTTTTGTTTGTTTATATATTTTCTATTCTGCATTTAAATCACAAGGAAGCAGGCAAGGAAAATATTAAATAAGTCTTCTGGAAGCACCTTAGTCATTTGGGAAGGCAAGGGGGTTGCAGCATCACTGCACATCCATTTGTTCCTTAGTTACTTAGTTACTTTCAAAGTATTGCCGTGTCAAAAAGTACTGCAAATGCTCTATTAGATTAATACCAGTAGTCTGCAGCATACTTGTTACAGAAATAAATACAAAGAATACATTTTTTGCTTGTAGTGGCAAACCGCAGTGTTTGAATTATTGTCTAAATAAGTAGGTGTCAGGTGAAAGTATTTGCAAAAGTATTTGCAATCATCCCACACATGGTAGCAAAAACTTCAGTTGAGTTTTTTATCTTCCTGTGATACGGTGATAGGACCCTTACTGAAATAGCTATCTTATATTACAGAAGACATTGTGTTTTTAAACAGCATTTGCTAGTTGTTCATAAAGGTGCTTGTCAAGTTCTGAATACCATGTGTAATAGAAGTAGGACAGTGTGGTTTTTCTACCTCACCTATACTACTGTAGCAATATTGGTCAATAGACTTTCTATCAGAGGTGGAAGAATTCCTTGGCTTGGCATACAAATGCAAACAAGATCACTTTATTTAAAACCATGACACTCTTGGGATAAGAGGTGTCTCTTTTATTCTATGTGTTTGCACCTACACATGGAGGAGTTATTTAGATGATGTTGCAGCATCAATAGCTGCTTGGAAGAGTGTAGCCTCCAGAATTTGAAAAGTATGGCTGGGCATAGTCCATACCATACATGCTCAAAGTGCACTCTTGGACCCAGCACTTCTTCCTAGTGGCTGGTAATACTGAACTTGCTTCACACCTGTCTGTGGTAGCCTGTCAGTTGTGTCAGCTAACTTGACTGTATAAAAATGATGCAATGCCTAGTGAAAGGTGTCACGTGATTGGATCTGTCACAGAATTATCCTTTTAACTAACATAGGTATATCATTTTGCATAAAATAAATCGGAAACTTTTTTCAGAACCATTATTAGATTAAGTGGGGAAAAAGGGTAGGAGTATTAGTTTGGCATACATAAGCAACTATTACAGGCAATTTATTCTAGCTCAGTTTTAAGTAAGCTAAACAAAAAGTAGGAAGTTTGCAAGTGGAAGATAAAAATGAGAGGGACTCTCTACGGGCAGAAAGTTATAAAACTGCTGCCTAATGCCAAATTGTTAGTAACCATCATGGTTTTTTTAGATTGCATATGACTACGACATCTTGATACTTTACCGTATTAAATTAGCAAAATCAAGTAATCACCTGAATTGCATTCCTCTAATACTGAAGGTGTGCTTACACAAAGGTTCCCACCTACACAAGCCCAAGCCCTGTTGAAACTTAATAGATGTAAGGAAGATATGTCTGCCTTAACAAGTACCTTTTCTGTTAGTATTCGTTCTTTAGAACAGTCTATGCTCTTGGCTCTCATAATCTTCCCTTCCTTCAAAATAATGTTTTAAGTTTTTTATTTGGTGAGCAATAGGCACAGCCTGCATACATTTTGCTCACAGCACACAGTGTTCAATACCATGTCAGTCGTTCTTTGTTTATGCATTACATGTTTAAGTCATTAAATAAAACTTTTACATCTGTTATTGTAAAAGCCAAGCATCCTCAGTGTAAGTTACTTAGATTTACCTAATATCCTATCTAATGGCGGAACAAGGATGAAAGTATGGAAGGAGAAGAAATTACAAAGCTCGAACTTGCAGAAACTGAAGCAAGGTTAAGAGTGCCTCTTAACAGAATACTAAGCCCTCTGTCTGGCTGCCTTCTCTCGCCTTTCACACCTTAAATCAAGTAATCATCAGTCAATTGTACTTTATGGGTTTATCTTTGACATGTTACTATCTCTTTGAATAGTTGGATTGTATACTCCTGTTGCATATAGGTGTTGGTGGCATTGAAGCAGAAGCAGTGATGTTGGGCCAGCCAATCAGCATGGTGCTTCCTGAGGTGGTTGGCTATAAGCTGCTAGGAAACCCTCAGCCGCTGGTAACATCCACTGACATTGTGCTCACCATTACCAAGGTAATGAACATATCTGCTATTTTGCCATTACTGCTGGAAGATATGCATGTTCTGTAGGACAGAGCCACTGTACTGCATGCTTAGGAGCCCTGTATGTGCTTCCATGTATTCATTTTGGACTTTTTTAAGCTTTATCGCTCTGTGTGGGTTGGAATCAGCTGCCCAAGGACAACTGCAAACTTGCTAGGTGAATCTGTTTTGTCCAAAAGCCAGACAAAATAGAACAGAGAGCTGATACCTCATGGCCTGTTCAAATTCTCATGCGCAGACCTGTTTTGCAACAACAGTACTTGTAAAAGGATCTTGTTTCCCTACTTGCTCAAAAGAAACATGATGACTTTCTTTTTTGAAGTCGCCACTTAAAATAAGGCAATGTAAAACCTGAAAACAGACAGTAAGCGCTGCAGTCTGATTTCTTTGATCTGCAGGTGTTTGGCTGACATGTCATATGTTCATAGTATGTTTATTCACTCTGTGGATTGTGACTGAATTAGGAGTATTACTGGGTCAGCATTAATGTTGTTTGAGGTCAGAAATCTGGTACACATGTTCATCATGGGATACTGTCTCCAGAGAGAACCTCCAAATGGGGAAAGGCAACAAGCTTTTATGACTTCATCCAGGTGTTGTGTGTGTTCAGTCATTTACAGTTTGATTCCCAGTCTTTCTGGGTTTGCTGGCTAAAGACACTACACTGTTCTCTCCTTAGGATGTCATGTTGAGAAAAGTACAGTTGTTCAAAGACAGACTCTAGTTTGAATTAGAGGAGCAGCCAGTTTAGAGGGAATACATCCCTGTGTTGTACCTTACTATTGAAACTTTACCTCTCTGTGTCCTCATCTTTGTGTTTTACTTTACCAAAGCTTCCTGGTTTCAAATGGCTATAGAAACCTTCAAAAAAGGTTTCTCTGAAGTCAAAAGCTGGACTTCATAACATACATGCTCGGGTCGTTTGACACCTAGCAATGACACAGGCACTGTATTTTTGTAACAGCACCTTCGCCAAGTTGGAGTCGTGGGTAAATTCGTGGAGTTTTTTGGTCCTGGTGTAGCCCAGCTGTCAATTGCTGACCGAGCCACCATTGCCAATATGTGTCCAGAGTATGGAGCAACAGCTGCCTATTTCCCAGTGGATGATATTAGCATTGGGTACCTGATACAAACTGGTGAGTTAAGAAGAGAACATGAGTTAAAGGTGTAATTGAAAGCAGGCACAAAGGTCTAGATTGTGTAGTCAGCAACAGGGCTGAATTAGGTGGAACCTTCTGAGCTTGAGTGCTTTTTTTTATCCATACTTGCTTATTCAGGCGGTTTCTGGCTCTTAGAGTCCATGTTTAGGAAGAGAAGAGTATTAGACTTGTTTTGCAGCTAACTGCCTGCTTAGCCCTGCCCAAACCTAGCTTGTCCAGATGACAGAAGCAGGATCCTAAGTTTTTGTTCTGCAAAAGCCACTAAGTCTGCTTAGTTGCTTTGTTTCTAGTGAGTCTCTAATAATATTTGTGCTGAAAGGGTCTTGTAGTGCAATGTACAGTGTGAACAGTGAAATAGCCTGTTACACATTTTTTTTCTTTTTCTGTCATATAGTAGTTCCTCAGTTTCACTTGCATTTTGTTTTTACTATATCTGGCTTTCACCTTAGGCCGTGATAAAGAGAAAGTTATGTGCACAAAAAAGTATCTGGAGGCTGTGGGAATGCTAAGAGATTTCAAGAACTCCTCTCAGGATCCGGACTTCACACAGGTTAGAAACTACTCTGTCTTCTAGCTCCTTGCTTTTTGCCCTGTCCTATTGTAATGTGACAACTGCCTGTTTTTCAAAGAAACTAAAAAATAGTCAAGGGTCTCCTTATGCTTTGGCTTGGTCTGCACAGCTGTCTTAACTTAGGGCCCAGTGGAGTGAGTCAGCTGGCACTCCAGGTGTGAAAACTTGAGCACAGGTGTAGACTGGCTCTCAACTGAGCTCTAGGTGGTACAGACTATGCAGTTTAATCCATGTGGTTTTGAGAAGTCCAGGCTGAAACACAGGTATGAAGATAGTGTGAACATTGTCTGTATAGGGCTTGTCCCACTTTTAGCCTTCTATTCAGCACCTTATTTTACTGTGTGAATCGGGACACTTAGAGGCTCTGGGTAGTAACTGCATAAACCATTTTCTATGCAAGAAAATAAAGATCTTACTCTGTGCCTGTGAAATCCAGGAATACTCCTGGTTTTCTCTACAGTAAGACTTTATCTTGTAACTTATGTTTAGGTTTGCACGATTATTCAAAAATTTTAGTAAATGTGGAAGGATGCAGCACACTGTGAAAAAGAAGTGGAAACATGGGTGAGGAATAGGAAAAATACAATAAGCGCTGTTTTATAATAGACTGAGTGTTTTCCCCAAGGCGAAGATGAATAGTCTGCTTTGGTTTATGCCAGTACCAGGATTTCTTCACATCATTGTTTTCTGAAGAGGACCCTGCTGCTGGCATGTGAAAGGTCATAATTCTCAATATCAGCTATATTGTTTAGATGCTGTAGTCACACATTGGGTTTTCAGTAACTAGGGTGCTTTTGAGAGCCATACCTGGGCACTGGCAGGGTCTAAAAGTAGAACTGTTCCTTTTCTTCTGATCTTTCCCTTCTCGTATGTCTCTGATACTTTCTGCAAACAAACATAAAGATGTGCCGACTTATCCTTGGTACCACAGCAGAGGTAAGCATACTGGTGGCTTAACTGGCTTCAACTTCCCATGCAGTGTTCAACCGTTCTCTGTTCATCTTGCTGAATAGGTTGTTGAGTTGGATCTGCATACTGTCGTGCCTTGCTGCAGTGGACCAAAAAGACCTCAGGACAAAGTTGCTGTGTCAGATATGAAGGAGGACTTTGAGACTTGTCTGGGAGCCAAGGTAGGGACTAGGAACATTTGGGCATACAAACGAATGTATGCTTCTAAGTCATCTGGTGTTCAGGATCTACATTCTGGGTTTAACTTGTGTGTTGTTTGTTTGCCTATTGAAAAGTAAATGAGGATGTTTGAATGCAGTTTAGAAGATGACATCAACAATGTGTAGTTTAAAATTGGCATGATGCTTCTCTCGCATTAAGGTGCTCATGTCCTGTTGAAGTAGTAGATCTGATTTTAGATCAGTCTTAGGCCTAACATGGTTTTAGCATACACTAGAGATTTCTGAACTAGCCACAATGGATGTTGTTAGTAGAGTGGACCAAGTAGCTACTGCACTGAGCTCTCTGCTAACTGCCCAGCTCTGCAGCTTTCCAAGCAGGTTATGCCCCGAGTTTCACATTGTAGTTCTGCATTCAGTGCTGAATCTGTTCAGCAGATCAGAACTGCATGACTCAGTGAGTCTTTGATGTTGGTGGTAAAGACAGAAAAATAAAAAGGACTTCTCTCTAAGTCATTCAGTCAGAAATGGTCATTGAAAGAAGAGCAAGTTTTTAATTTGAATTAATATGCCCAGACACTTAAATTTCCAAAATACATGGATACAGTAACCGCCCTTGTTAAAGACAGTACAGAACTCTAGTGATGTAAATCAAGAAACTTAAACTACATCAATCCCCAGTAATTCTTGTTTTGTTACATGTTCCAAACTACACTAAATGACCTTATGCTTTCAGACCTCTAAGCATAATTTTTCATGGTGTGAACAGTGCCTTCCTGCTCTTTGATTTTTTCAACTGTCAGGCTTTTGCCTCTCAAGTAAGGTCTTAGCCTAAGTTTGAGCTCTTTGATATTCATGGCTTAAAAATCCTATGTGTTACGGCGAAAATCTCAGAACTAGATTGTGTAACAAGACTATGTGGTCAGGAACCTAGAGCATATGGGAGCAAGAAGCATCTGAGCAATCTGAAGAAGGATATTTTCATGCAGGAAGAAAACACATACACATTTTGCTGCAAAGGTTGCCTCTTTTACCAGTAAGCAGAGAATAAGATACACAAAAATAATTTTTGTCCACCACTTTGACCAGAGGTGCAAGCCTTCACCACCAGACCTAAAAGTGCAGTCATGGATGCGACTGACAGATGCTTCTCATTCATAAACCTACCTGCCCATACTAATTTCTAGTCAAAATACTTACATTAACCACATCCTTTTGATTCTTACTTTCTCTTCTTATAGCAAGGATTCAAGGGATTCCAAATTGCCCCAGACCGACACAACAGCATAGTCAGATTTAACTTTGAGGACTGTGACTTCGAGCTTGCTCATGGTTCAGTAGTGATTGCTGCCATTACAAGCTGTACAAACACCAGTAATCCCTCAGTTATGTTGGGAGCAGGTAAGTTTGTTTAATGTGCATTTATTCATGGCTCTGGTTGTGTGTCCTAAAGACAAATACAATGCTGATGTAATTCTACATGCATAGTGCTGGTTTTGTCATTTAGAGTGTTAAAGCTGAGCCTAGTCCCTAAGGGTAGCAGAATTAATTCTGGAAATGGTAGCTAGAAATGTGGGTTGAAGAAAATGTGGTTTTCCTCCACTGTCTTCTCTACAGCGCAAGCTGGAACTAAATTAACCAGCACCTCTGACACTTGCTCAAATGCACAGAAGCCATTTTATAGAGTTGAGAAGAGGCTATTGAAAGTCAGAGCCACAAGAAGAGGGACAGTGAAGTCCCTCTTCTTCCAGTGGGACAGTCTATGTGTTTAAGTCTGAAGGTGCTCTGATCTGGCAGCAAAATACAAAACACAAACTTCGCTAGAGATATATAGAGTTGTTACACCAAGAGTCTGAGGGCATGTGGGGGGTGAGTAGAGGAAGAAAATTGTGTTCTCAGTGACTGCCATCTTTCAGAGCCTTGTCATTTACATCTTAACTGCAACCAAGAAGTGGTTGGAGGTGAGTTTTGTATCCCCCACTTCCTTGCTTATCAGTTCTTCTGAGTTGGTTGTGTTTCAGGTCAGGAGGTTGTTCATTTTTAGCCTGGCTAGTCCAGGCAGAAAATCTCTCATTCCAAGTGTGTGCTTCTGGCAACAAAATATGAACGAAGAGAGTAGGCTGAAAGGGTTCAGTCTATACTAGCCCAGTTCAGCCCTCTTGCCCAGGTTCTTGGCTACATGCTCACATAATTATTTTTCTCCTCTGCAAACATATATATACTTCATCTGTCACTGTAAGATCATCACTGCACTAGGGCTTCCTAGTCTGTCAGACTGTTTGTAGGATGCAGTCTTATTTTCTACAAAGGTTGGAAGGGACGTGGCAATGGGCAATGCAAGGGCCCTTGACCAGAAAAGATTACTTACTGGTTGAAGTCATGTAATTTGTCTCCTTTGTTCCTGTGTTAGTGCTGGGAAGTTCTTGGCTTGTGGACAGCCTCTGACAACAATCACTTTGTGTTTAGTTTGTTGATGTGAGATTTGTCACCTCTTCTTGGGCTAAAACCTTTCTTTAGGTACTCTGCTGTACCAGCAGCTCACCCCCTTCCCAGGCACAAAAGGTCTTTAATTCCTAGCAACAGGGACAAAGTCCATCATAAACCAGGATGTGGGGTGGCAAGGGAAGCAGAGGAGACACCTGCTCTATTTCTTACCTTCTCTTCCTCTTTGAGAGGAACAGAATTGAACAAAGTCTCCCACTTCACTTGCCCTTGACAGGACAGACAAATCAGCATACTTCTCTAGTCAGATCCATCCTGATCATGATCACAGAAATAGAGCTGTATTTCTTTCTTCCAGGGATCAAGAAGTAGGTTTCTTCCAGGCAGACTATCTTTGCTCTGTCCTAGTCCCTTAGTTCTAGGTGAGTGTATCCCTCAGTTGTGCCACCTGCTTAGGATATAGTTTCCTCAAGTGTTTGGCTCCCAGGCTAATGGCATGCATTTTTAACTCTTTCTGTGGCAGTGGGGATCCTGAATGTTCAGCCTGCTTGGCTTAATAGCTCTATGGGTTTAAAGGGTAGAATGCTCTGCAGGTACAAGTAAAGTTGGTACTTTGAATGCGTTCACTACTACTTAATGCACAGCACCCTGAAGAATGTAGTCCTAAGGATCTCAGCATATGCGCTCAGATCTGTTGGGTACTCTTACCTTTGCTGCCTTTCTGTACAGCAGTGCTTACCTTGACAAGGAGGGAAAAACTAATTCTGTCAGTCTCCAGTAACTGTTTGTACACTAGTGCTGAGAACCTCTGAGATACCCACAAGAAACATGATAATTTGGCTTTTGGAGTAGGGTCTGAAATGAAAGCATATAAAATATACAGTCTTCCCACACTAAGTAACCAAGCTAAAAGAAATCCAAAATATGAATAGTTGTTTCAAACTACTGCTGTATATTCTGTGCACCAAATGGTGTGCAGGGACTGTGTGTTTGTGGGGACAGTGAGGGAATGCTGTAGTAGCTTTGACAGCCTTATCTGATGTTACAAAGGTGTTGGACTGAAGTTGGTCAAAGCAACTTAAGTTCTGGCATTTCCTTGCCAGTTTTTGACTTGCATTCTTTTCAGAGCTGTTATTGGCAGGAAAACAGAAACCAACACTTTCAAACAGTCTGTGAGGCTCTGGAGTCCTAAGATGATAATTTGTTTATGGTCACCTTTTCAAAAGTACCAAAGAGCTCCAGTTGCCACAGCTTCCCCTGGCAGCTAAGGAACCTCAGCAATTTCAGGAATAGGACTGCTTTTTAAAATTCATGTATTCAAGGCCTTTTGGCCTCCAAATCTGTCAGTGTACGCCTTCTCGCACAACACTTAAAAGTATATGTCTCCAGGTCATGCCTAACAGCTGTTGAACAACTGGCAAAACTAAACCAAACCCATTTGATGTCCTCCTGTTGGAGGTCATGTTGGATCAAAGCAGAGCTTGTATACATTTTCTTATCTAAGTGGATGTGTGTGAGAGAGAATGAGGCATTGGAATGTGAAGTTTCGCATGGTTTGCATAGCTGCTGCTGCTTTTTATGCCCATCCTGGGAAAGGGCTGGAGGGGGCTTGTTTTCTGAACATTCATTTATGTATGGACAATTCGTTTAAAAGGAAAAGATTCAGGATAAATATGTTTCCACTAAAACCTCTCTATGCATGTTACAAATCCAGGAGTGGTAAAAGAGCACTCTTGTGACAAGCTGTAGATTGTGAGACAGCTTGTTTGTGACAGGGGGCCGGAGTTGGTGCTCTCATAGCCGTCTGCTTCTGAGGGCAGCAAGTCATATGTTGGCATTTATTTAAGCACTGGGTCTCTAGACCACTGTTAGTGTGAAGTTAACTATTCTTCATTGCCTTTTTTGAGACACTTGTCTTGGGAATAGTGTTTGGTTAACCATTTGAGTTTTGAATGTCTACATGCTGCCCTAGTGTCACTGCATCTTGTTGAATGCAACTGCCAGCAACTTTCCAGTGGAGCAAAAAATTGTAGACTGGAGCTACAGTTCAACAGAGCACTTGACCTCTAGCTGGTTATAATGAGATTAGTGCTGTTGGCTCACTGTACCATTTCATTGGTGGAAATGGAGCCTTTTCTGTCTTCCAGTTATTTAATGGTGCTTCTGTTAACCTGTTGATCCAACAAACTGTCCCACTTCCAGGAAAAACTGCAATTATCCTTTGCATTTTTCAGGATTGCTTGCTAAGAAAGCTGTTGAAGCTGGTTTGACAGTGAAGCCATACATTAAAACTAGCCTGTCCCCAGGAAGCGGGGTTGTCACTTACTATCTGAGGGAGAGTGGAGTTATGAGTTACCTTTCCCAACTAGGGTAAGAGTGCTTTTCTTACTGTTGTCCTATGGCTACTTAACTAAAAGCATTGACAACAAGCAATGCAATAACTATTTCTCTGTACAGCTTAAGATATGGCAGGTACCCTACAGCCTGATCCTGTGTGAGTTAACACGTTACTGTTGTGCTGGCTGACTTTGTGCAAATGAGGAAGAAGTCCTGTTGCCTGCTGTAGCTTCCTGAAGACTCATGTTCTGAAGCAGGAAAATGGGTTATCTTTCAAGTGTAATGGTTTTTAAATAGCATAAATGACACTACATTATTGTTCATTTTGCTAGACAACACATTTCCCAGATCTATGTGCATGGACAGTCACTGCAATGATAAAAATTGAGGATTCTCAAGAATGCTGTTTTCAGCAGCAATTCAGTTGCTAAAGCAGTGCATCTTCTGAAAGTAACCCTAGCCAGCTGCTGAGGGGTTAAATGTTTTGCTCCAAAATAGCTTTTTGTTCATGGTGATTTTTGTGTTCTGCCTAGGTTTGATGTGGTGGGTTATGGCTGTATGACCTGTATTGGCAATAGTGGACCCCTACCAGAGTCTGTTGTTGAGGCCATTACACAGGTATGCAGCTTTTCCTGTGCAGCTTATTTAGGTAAGAGCTGTGTGCTCTTCTGAGGTGTGCTATACTGTGCACTGACTCTTCTCAGCTGTGTGTGAAGTAAATTAAGTCTATAGTCTCTTTTCTGTGGGAAGTGCTTTGGGATTGTTTGGAAGGAGACAGTTCTGTGACTGTCCAGTCATTGAAGTTGCAGCACAGTGCAGACCTGCTGGGGGTATGGAGTATGCAAGCACCTCACCTACCTTTGTCTCAAACTCTCTCTTGCAGGGAGACCTCGTAGCGGTGGGTGTGCTGTCTGGCAATAGGAATTTTGAAGGCCGTGTCCATCCCAACACCCGTGCTAACTACCTAGCCTCGCCGCCACTGGTAATAGCCTATGCAATTGCAGGCACCATCCGGATTGACTTTGAGAAAGAGCCTTTGGGTAAGACAGTGTCAGGATGCTTCTTTTTACAGCTTATAAACTAAACTAGTTGGAATTAAGCTCTTCAGATGCATTTGTCCTAGGGAGATGCTTCAAATGACTGAGTACCTGTGGGATACAAAGCATGCAATTATTAAGAAACAGAGCAACAAGGAGTCTGTGTGATGGAGAAGGCGGGAAAGCCAAGCCTGACCAGTATTCTAATTCCACAGGGCCATCTTTTTGCTTATAATCTGGGTGGCAGTCTCTCATGAGGAACCTGACCTAGTAGACTTTCTTTGAGCAGGTTGTCAGCTAGACAACTCTCAAAGATACTTTCCAATCTAAATTAATCTACAAATTATTCTGGAAGACCATTGGAAATCACAAAAGGTGTATGTACAGGCATCATCAAGTCTGAGGTCCTGTTCTGTCAGACCCTTGTGGGTGAAATAAAGTGTGTCTCATATGAGTGTTGACAGGGTTTGAAGGAACACATAGCTAAAGGACCATAGAGTAAACTTTTTCTTTCGTTTTCAATGGAAGATTTATGCAACAAACATAACAATACCATTTTCTACAGGAATAAATGCGTCTGGGAAGAAGATTTTCCTGAAAGATATCTGGCCAACAAGAAACGAGATTCAGGCTGTTGAGCGACAGTTTGTTATTCCTGGGATGTTCAAGGAGGTCTACCAAAAAATAGAGGTGAATTAATAATTAATCCCCTGGGCAGTAGTTTGATTGACACACTGTGCTATTCTGAAGATGTTAAATAAGCTGGTCTTGACAATGAAATGAGCCTTTTCCTTCTATTGCTGTTGCTCCTGTTCTCACAAGTATTCAAATAAGATTATTTTTTTAAATGGCTTCTAGTTAATTAACTGGTTCTTAAAGACAGTCATGTCCTGAAAATTGCTCCTTAATGTTTTTTTTTTAATGTAACATATAGATGATACATTTTAAACAGTCATCCCAGGCTGAAATTAGAAAGTGAGATATTCCAGCTTTAAGGATGTTTGGTTTTTTCCAGCTGACATAAAATTCATTTGCATTACTTAATAGCATTCACATCAGAAAAATAAGTTCTACTTGGTAATGTCTTCCTGCAAGCCTTTCTTAGGTATTGAAACAAAATATTCTTAAGGTTTACATGCTAAGAAAGCTTATAAAAAAAAAAGCTGATAAATACATTTGAGGATTATAATGTGTTATCTGTGTACATAATACAGGTTACTGTTAAAAAAATGGATGAGCAGTACTTCTTTTGTAATGAACTGAGCATTTTCCTAACTTTTAATAGATAGAATAATTAAAAAAAAACATAACCCAACCATAATGTATATTGTCATAAGAATTTCCCTTTAAGAAATACACAAGGCTTTTGTTGAAGTCAAATTTGTAATTTTACCTGGATTCTGAAGTAATTCCATTGCTTCTGAAAACTGGGAAACCAATGGGATGTTTTTCTGTATTTTTCAGACAGTAAACAAATCTTGGAATGCCTTAGATGCTCCTTCTGATAAACTATATACTTGGAATCCCAAGTCAACTTACATCAAGTCTCCACCTTTCTTTGATGGTCTGGTATGTGCATTTTTCCCTTTGAATCAAGCCAAAGTGTGTAGTGACCTTGACTAATGTTAAAGGTGAAGCAAAGCCACTCTTAAGGGGCCTGGGAGCATCCATCATAGCCTACTGCGGCCTTGGTTCTCAAATGTTAGGATTGTATTAATTTTGATTTTATTATTGTATTCATTATTTATTCAATTACTGTGTTCATTTTAATACAAAAGCATGAGTCAATCTGAAAATTGTAAGGATTCCCTTCACACATGAACTCGCTGACAGCCAGAGAGGACATCATATTTCGTTCAAGAACATAAACGTTTTTAATAGGGCTGGGTTTTTTCTTTCTTCTAACTTGTATAAAGAGGGAGACTTTATTTTTGCAATCTGCACTTCTGAGAAAGGTAAAGGAATTCCATGTCATATTTTAATGATTTTGTTTGTATTTGTGACGGTTTAGACTTTGGCTCTTCAGACCCCGAAAACAATAGAAGACGCTTATGTCCTGTTGAATTTTGGGGATTCTGTGACAACTGACCACATATCTCCAGCTGGGAATATAGCAAGAAATAGTCCTGCAGCCCGTTATTTGACAAGCAGAGGGTAAGCACTACCGTTTGTTCTTGTTATAAATGGGGAAAACAAGACACAACTATTGTACCATGTTACAGGCATGCATATCTGCTGTCTGTTCACATTCGCTTGTATACCTTGATGGGTGCCTGGAGAATAAATAAAAGAAGAAAGAAAAGCATTTCTTTCTCTGCTGTTTCAGCAGCTCTCATGAAGTATAAGAACTTGCAGAGTGTGCACATTTATTACACTGGAGAGCTGAAGACCTTTGTATGGAGAGAGGGGAAGAAGATAACTTTCAGGCTAGTTCTTGCAGTAAGTCTATTCATAAATAAGGGAATTAGGATTTGTCTCCCTATCAGAGCAAAGTTGTTGTGGTTCTTAATGCCAAAAATTGGGTTTATACTCACTTCTTCTAGCATGTGCAACTATTTCACAGATCTAGGCTATTGGGAGCTACAGAACATCCAGAAGTTTAGGTTTCAGTGCAGCTGCAAAAACTGTCAAAGCTTGGTTGGAGTCCAAACTGCTGTAAAATGTTGGTCTTTTTCTATGGCCAGCCTGTCAGCTTAGTACTCTGGGTTTACCTTAAGGCAAGACTAGGACTTGCTGAGTTGCCCTACTCACTCTTCACACATAATGTAATACTTCCATTCATCTTGTTTAGTACTCCTTACAACAATATTTTCACTAGGCCAAATAATTCTGGAGAGGAAATTGATTAAAATGGTATGATCTACTCAAAACTAACTGCTCTGGATTCTTTGGCCCTCTGCTATCAGTCACTTTGAAATGTAAATAGTCCTACACACATTACAAAACAGGTATTGTATGTCATAGCTGCTGTTTGGATGTAGCCCAATGCAAACAGTCCAATTTTCTATCACATTTCAGCACACTTTTTGTTTACTGGTTAGGTTGGAGTGTCCCCTCATTCCCATATCTGTGTTTGCAAATGAACTTTTTCTTCTGTAGTTCTAACTTGTAGTAGGGGCTTTCTCTGCCTTTTAGATGTTTAGCACAGTGGTGTCTCTACCTTTGTTCTAGATGCTATAGTAATATAAATAACAAGGAGGATTTTCAGTAGCCAGCTATTAAAAAAAATTGTACGGTGATCTAACATGAACTATATTCTTTCATCACTAACAGATACTGTTTTCCAGGGCAAGGCATGAGAATACTATGGAAGCTGCTTTCCTTAACCAAGCTGTAGGCAGACTTCTATTTTTTTCAGGTTCTTTTTTCCTTTAAAAAAATCTTAAAAGTAGAAGTATCAGCTAACTGGATGCTACTGCCATCATGGGAACTATATACCTACCTGCCTCAGAAACACCAGTTCATTACTTTCCTTTTTTAAAGCACACAATGCTTCAGCCTAAAACCACAGTTTCCTTTTTTTGTTTTCTTTTTCCTTAATAGCTTGACTCCTCGAGAGTTCAATTCTTATGGCTCCCGCAGAGGGAATGATGCTGTCATGGCCAGAGGAACATTTGCAAACATTCGCTTGGTGAACAAATTTATTGATAAACAGGGACCTCAGACTATCCATTTCCCTTCTGGGGAAACTGTAAGTACACATGCTGCTCTAAACTGAGGCTCACTGACAGTAAAGTAGATTAATGCTGGCTTTCCTTCTTACAGCTTAGGTCATTTGCTTAAGTGCCTCTTAGGTAAAGCCAATGAGGGGACAGGAGCTGTATTGACCTAGGGAAGCAGGTCATACATACCTGTGTCATGTGGTGCTATTGGGCGCAACAGTGCCAAATATAACCACTGCAGAAGCGGTAGTGGAAGGTGCAGGTTTGTGCTGGGAGTGAGATCAGGCTAGAAGCCACAAAGCACTGTGTGGTTAATATCCTTAAAGTGCTGCTTGGCAGAAAGTGTGGGCTTCAGCAATTTATGTGGGGACACTTTTTTTTCCTTGCTTCCCTGGAATTGTCCTTCCACCCCCAAAAACTGTATGAAGTGTTTGGCATTTTCATTCCAGCTGGATGTGTTTGATGCTGCAGAAAGATACAAGCAGGCTGGCCATCCTCTGATTGTGCTGGCTGGGAAGGAATATGGTGCAGGAAGTTCCAGAGACTGGGCAGCTAAAGGACCATTCCTCTTGGTGAGTGACTACAGTAAACTAGAAGGAGGACAGTACTTAAAAGTGCACTCATTTGTCAGGAAAACTAGCTTATGACGAATATCCTGGGTAGCTCATTCTCACTTTTGGTAGCAAGAGCTATTTTGAAATCTCAGCTGCCTCCAAGAGCCATAGTAGAGTTGCAAAAGCTATTTAAATATTGATAGATCCTCTTTGGACTGGAAGCATTCACTGATCTTTAGCTAGAAATCAACAAGGCTACACCAGAAAGACCTCTTTCTTTACTTCTGCTTCCCATAACCCAGCAAACCTTAGGTCTGCTTCCAGCTGCCTCCTTCAGCTCACTTAGCAGGGAAGATGAAAGCATAAGAGAAAAGTAGTATCAGTGAAAATGAAACCTATCATAGCTTCACCATGCAGATTGCAGGGATGCTTAGCAGTATTGTTACAGGAGCCTAATAGAAATCCACGTACAGTCAAATACTGTTTGTTCTTTGTCCTGTCCTATGCTCTTTACTAGTCCGAACTCTGATTCAAGCTTTCTTGGTGTGGAATTTGTGAAGGCAATAGTGTGTGTATTAAACAACGTTTTAGAAGAGTTGGTGTTTAAGATTACATTCCTCTAAGGTTTGGTTTTGTTTTGTTTTTCCCAGTGGTGATTTTTTTGCTGTAACTGTATTAACATGTTAAAAACTTAGAAATTAATTGAACTGCATCTTACAGCTTGTAGCATAGGAGGGCAACACTGAATTAGCAAGAGTTACGGAAGTGACTAGTGGTGCTCTACATAAGACACATTGAAGAAGTACACAGGATTCCTGAGAAAGCATATGTAATTTTTTGACAATCAGACTTTTTAGAAATGTTTGAAAGTTAACATTGTAGTCAAGTCATCCTGGACACTCCGCTGTCAGACAGACCTGTTGACTCTACCAGTAGCTGGTAAATTAAATGGAGGGGACCACAAATGTACCAATTTCCTTCCTACGAGCACAGAAAGATTACCCTGAACCATGAAGGTAACTATACCTGTTGTGTATTTACCAGGGAGTCAAGGCTGTGCTTGCTGAAAGCTATGAGAGAATTCATCGAAGCAACCTAGTAGGGATGGGAGTGATTCCTCTGCAGTATTTACCTGGAGAGGATGCAGGGACTTTAGGACTCACTGGACGGGAGCGTTACACGATTATCATTCCTGAAAAGCTAAAACCACAGATGAACGTCCAGATTAAGGTATGAGACACCTACGGGATGAATTTTCTGAATCACTGTAATTTCACTCAGAATTAACTGTCTCTTCAAACAGTGTGCTCTCACATGGCAGTAAGCTTCCCTCATGTGAGGAAGGGAAAAGAATTGAGGTTAAGGGGATGAAAACAGTCATTGTAACAGGGATTTGCTATGAAAAGATATAAAAGCAGCATGCCCAAACTGTTTTATTTAGCACAAGATAGTCCCAAAAAGTCTTTCAAAGTCCACTATAGATTTTCCTGTCTCGTAAATGTTTGAAGCACAATAGAAAGTGAACTGTAAGTATTAAATTAAATACATCTTATTTAAATGAATTTAAAATTAAAATAATTCACTGACAATTCAGCTGACAGAACATTGTACACTGCAGCATTTAAAGTGAAGTCTAAGCATACCCAGCATAAAATCTAGTTAAAATAGATAGATGAAGATTTGGTTTATTCTTGATTGGATCATCTGTAAAACTGACTGACTTAATAGCATCAAAGTCTGCTTTTTTACTGCAGTTAGCAAAACAATCTACTTATTGCATGTTTGTTTAATGCAAGTGATCTCCCTGGATTAGTTTCTAACAATAGTTGTTTACATGTGCCTCTAACTGCCCTGAAATGGAGAAAGTACTGATCCCGGAAGAGCTGGTCAGCATATCAGTCACAGATGAATATTGTGCATTCATCTGGAAGTACCTGACCAGAATCTTCAGTAAAACATGGTGGTTTTATTCATTTCATGCACTTGTCTTTGTGCTTTTCTGATTCCCAAACACTAGGCCTCAGAGAAAGCTAATAAAATCAGTATTGCTGTTGTACCTAAGCCAGCAGAATGACTACATAGAACATCAAGAATTAGTATAACCACTTGAAAGGATGGTCAGCTTTCATGTCTCTAGGCTTCTATCAACAATAAATCTAAATGAGGCAGCAAATGCAATGCAAGGAGAGTCCATACCGTGTTTACTATGGTTTGTTTTAAACCATTTTCCTCTTAAGCTGCTGGCTGTAGTCTAGTGTGGAAAGAAATACTGATACCCAGTGCCTGTTTGCTTTAGCTTTCCATCACAATTTCTTAAGATGGCAAAACTATCATAATATTCCTGATTTTACTATGATGTCATGCAACACATGGAAGGTTCTGCTGCTTGAATTACTTTCTTTGACCCCAACAGCTGGACACTGGGAAAACCTTTCATGCCATCATGAGATTTGACACTGATGTGGAGCTCACTTACTTCCACAATGGCGGCATTCTGAACTACATGATCCGTAAAATGGCATCCTAATCAAAAACATTATGCAAAAACGTCCAGGTACAAGCCTGCTTCTGGGGAGCACAATAAAACTATGGTAATCATAAATTTGAAAGCGTGAACCATAAAGTGAACTTTTTTTTCATGGATTGTATTAGAAGGCTTGTTTACACTGCTGAATTATTCTGTGTGTCAGGAAACTGGACACACTTGCCCAATTAAAGTAAAGAGCATTTATTATTTGTTTTGTATGGTGGTTGGCTTGACTTACCTTAGAATATGGTGCAAAAGTCATTAAAATACTGCTGGAATTTGGAACTGTTGAAGGTCATCTGCTGATTTCATCTATTTGGTCCATTTAGTTTTGAAGTTTTAAGTTCTATGCTCATATCCGTGTTCTAAAAATTAACTGACAGTATAAAAAATAATTTTTATTCCTTCCTGATAACCTGATATTGGCTTGCTTTCTTACCTAGTTGACCAGAATCTGAATCTAATACTGAAATTAATTATTTAGCTGTTTATTAGTTTAAAAAAATGTGGTTTTGTTGTTTTAAAATCTAAGCCTTTGTGAAAAGGTGGACCTATTGGGGATAATATTTCTAATGGATAAAATTAAATTTATTTTCAAGAAGTATGGTGGGTTTTGTCATGTTATTCTCAGCTTTGTTCTGCATCTCGGTCCTTTGACTTCAAACTCTTCTCATTGTCCCTGTAGGAGTGAAGTCTTGACTTCTCATATTTTAATTCTTGTTTCTTTGAATAATCTTCATCAGACAGGATACTATCAGATACTGGCAGTCTTCGGTAACCCAACAGAATAATGCTGCAATGCACTACCCTCTGTTTTGTGTCATCGAGAAGACAGTCTACCACAACCTCAAGATCCTTGTCAACAATTTTTATGGCAGTTAGCAACCACCCATTACACTAATGCATTCCACAACACCACATGAATTTTCTTACAGTGACAACAAATACCCTCTTACTTGGAGATAAACAAGGTTGTAGTACTAATTCTTACTCTTCACTGTACTGAGAGCAGCTGCCATAACAATTAACACAGTGGAGAAAGTCTTTCAAAGCAATCTCCTAGTGTATTTTTAGTGCAGCTCCAGCTGTATCTGGAAAAAAATCAATTAAAGTAATTCTGAAAGAAGAGGCTTAAGAAGGGGATAGAGATTGCACTGTACCTGCCACAGGCTGGTCTTGCTTGATTACAACAAACAGAGCTGCTCTAGCAAATCCAGCAGAGGCCCACTAAGATGTGGCAGGGTCTGGAACATCTCCCCTGAGAACAAGCTGAGAGAGCCAGGACTGTTTAGCTCAGTGAAGAGAAGGCTCAGGGCCATCTCTGCTGTTTGTGTACAAGTATCTGTACCAAGAAGATGCAGCCAGGCTCTTTTCAGCGATGCCTAATGACAGGGGAAGAGGCAGTGGGCACAAACTGAAACACAGGAGGTTCCCTCTGAACATCAGAAAATACTTTTTTTTTTTTTT
>JAKFQP010000704.1:99346-132724 GCA_023375905.1 Nycticorax nycticorax | reverse complement strand
GCCCACCATGGTCCTTCATGCCGGAGAAGGGCTGGATAAATCACTCCTGCAAGGGAGAGCATCGCTGACCTGCCCTGTCTCAGCTGGCCTTTCCTGCAGCTCCAGGTTTATCCATGTTTGGCCCAGCGAGGTGCTTTTTGGGTGCTCAGGGTTACAGCTCCCCGAGGACTAATCCAGGAACCCGCTCGTCACCAAAGGCTGCAGCAGAGCTGATGCCTGCTCCCTCCAAGGATGCTTTTTGCTGCTTTTCCTGCACGGAGCACAAGGAGACTCTGCTTTTCCCCGTGTCCTGCTCTCCCCTGCCAAGAAATTGGGCCAGGACCGGTATCTCATCACTGTAGATTTGCTGCTGTCGATGTCCCCGCTGTCCCCCAAGGCTTGTGCCTGCCAGCGTCCCTGCAGCCAGGCTGGCTTGGTGCCGAGCCCCGTGTCTCTCCTGGGACCCACTCGCATCCTCGGCAGCACGAAGCCACATTTGCTGCATCCTCGTCCTCCCATGGACCCTGTGCACCCCAACCGCCCCATCCCTCCCGGGAGCCTGGGGCACCCCCTGCCCTCCAGAAAGCAGTGAAGGCGATGGAGACGCCAAGCCACTGGACAGACGGCATCGCAGGCAACATGCTCCCTCCTCATACCCAAATCTGTGCATTCTCATCCCAAAACTTGGGGAGTGCAGGACCAGGCGTCATGCTCCCTCTCCTCCAGGCCACCAAAACAAGGCCTGGATGAAGGAGCCAACGACAGCCATTAAACACCCGTAAAGACCCAAAAAGAGGGTCTGGCTGGGGGATGGACTGAGTCTGGCTGCTTGGCTCCCCACCAGACAGCCCCTGGGGTGGGAGGTGACCCACGGGGCTGGGGCTGTCCTGGGGTGGCCAAGAGGGGAAAGGGCTGGTTTGTCAATAAAAGATCTCATCCGTAAATGCCCGGCACGGGGGGATGAACCATCCTCCAAGCTGGCCCTGGGAACAACACTAACTCCTTCGGGCTCTCAGCACCCCTGCACCCTGCTCACCTCCAGCTGCCCGAGGATGTGGGTGCTCCCCCATACCCATGGGTGTGGTGGGTTGGAGGCAGGGCTGAGCTTGTTGCACCCCGGGCTGGTCTCTCCCCCCTCCCAAGGGACCCACCCGGGCACCCGTGGGCATCAGAAGAGCTGCAGGTCCCCCAGGAGCTGCACCCAGTGGGGGCTGTCACAGCACCCAGCGGGGGCTGTCACAGCACCCAGCCCTGCAGAGCCTCCGCAGCCTCCTGGGGGGGTCCCTCCAGGAAAAGGAGCCGGGCTCCAGCCCAGCTGCATCCAGCATCACCCAAGGAGGGGCTGGATGCTCAGAGCCCCCCACCTTCCCCTCGTCCCCCAGGGACACTGGGCAGGGCAGAGATCTCGGGATCCCTGCAGGACCACACTCGGTGACTCGAGGCCGTGGAGGGAGGGCTGCAGCCATGGCACCAGGCTCCTCCGTACTGCTCAGCCTCTGCCGCAGCCTGGAGCCATCAAAAATGCTCATTTTTAAAAGAACCTTGTCCTTCCCTGCAAGCACCGCTGCCTCCCAGGCCTTGCAGTGCTCTGCAGCCCCAAAACGACTCAGAGAGGCTGGGAGAGCATCGCACGGGGGTGCAGAGCGGTGTGCAGCCAGGCAGGGGGGTGCACAACCTTTCACAGGGGTGCAGAACCACGCAGAGCGGTGCACAACCAGACACAGGTGCACAACCAACGCACAACCGGGCACAGCAGTACATGAGCACACACAGCCCTGCACGGTAGCGCAGGACAGCAGGAAGGACAGCAGGCAGCAGTGCAGGACAGGAGGACAACAGGCAGCGGTGCAGGACAGCGGGCAGGAAGGACAGGAGGACAACAGGCAGCGGTGCAGGACAGCGGGCAGGACAGCAGGAAGGACAGCAGGCAGCGGTGCAGGACAGGAGGAGAACAGGCAGCGGTGCAGGACAGCAGGCAGGACAGGAGGAGAACAGGCAGCGGTGCAGGACAGCAGGCAGGACAGGAGGACAACAGGCAGCGGTGCAGGACAGCAGGCAGGACAGGAGGACAACAGGCAGCGGTGCAGGACAGCAGGAAGGACAGGAGGACAACAGGCAGCGGTGCAGGACAGCAGGGAGGACAGCAGGCAGCGGTGCAGGACAGCAGGCAGGACAGGAGGACAACAGGCAGCGGTGCAGGACAGCAGGCAGGACAGCAGGCAGCAGTGCAGGACAGCAGGAAGGACAGCAGGCAGGACAGCAGGCAGTGGTACAGGACAGCAGGGGGGCATTTCCCTTTTCCAAGCAAACAAAGCAGGAGCAGAGCTGCGGACGATGCCAGCAGCGCAAGCAGCACGGGGTGGCTCAGCTGCAGCACGGAAAACTGTCCCCAAACCCCTTTGCCTGGATTCTGCTGCCTCCAGGGCTCAGCTGAGCTGCGTTTCCTTCTGCAGGGTCAAGGGGGTTTGCAAAAGGTTTGGCAAACCCCCAATCAGTCCCTGCACGGACCCGCAGTGCGAAGGCTGAGCCTGGGTTTATGTGACTTCAGGAGCTGCAGCAGCAAAGTGGTTTTTCTTTCGATGGCAGCCGGTTAGCGCAGCCCCCGGCTCGCATCCGTCCTCTGCTTCCCAGCCACCTCCTCCTAAAGCGTCACATCAGGGGGTAAAAACCAGATGGGAAGCCTTTTTCCTCACACAGCCCAGGGAACTGTGCAAATATGTTGCCTTCCCCCTGCCCCCCCCCCCCAAAAAATAGCAGCAATAAACACCTTTTTGCTCTTACCTGGACCACGCTCATGGGGAGGTGGGCATTGCTTGCTGTTGGTGCCTTCAGACTGTAAAATTACTGGTGGGTTTTTTTGCTCGTATCCTGAAGTCTGCCACGCTGGCTGAAAGTGAAGCCTCATCAGATGCATTAGAAAGTTCCCATTTTTGTCCCAGTTTAGACCAGAACAGGAGCAGGTCCAGACTGAAACTGTTCTCCCCCTAGTCCTGCCCTCTGAGCATCCTCGGCAGAAGTGGCTACCTCCAAGTCACACATCAAATACCCACTTTCTTCCGCACATCCGAGCTGCCCCTTCTTTCCCAGGACTGTTTCTACTTTCTGGGACATTCACTTGGCCTCTTCCTTTAAAAAAAAGCCCTCCTAATATTTAACATCAGGACCTGTTTTGGTGTTATCCTTTCCCTTCCCCTCTGCAGGTCTCCCAAACAGCAAAAGGGGAGCACGGCCAGCCAGCAATTTACAAAACTACCTATTTTTCCCTCCCCAGTTTGGGGTGAAATGGGACTGTTTCAGGTCCCCAGGCTTTGCCTTAAAAGATTACTTTAGCTCTCATGCAGCTGAACACAAAGGGAAATTTAAGCAGCCGCACACAACAGCGGTGCGGGGTCATCCCAGATTAGAGGACACGGATCTACAGCTTGCCACTGAAGTGATTGGGCACTTGTATTTATTTTTTTAATGTAAAAATAATAGCAGGTCCTATACCTGCACCTGAAGTGTTGAGGTTTTCACATCACACCTTCCTGTTCCTCTCATGTCTCTCTCGGGTCCTTGCCTGAAGACCAAAAAGGGGGAACAAACAGTGTTGGACCAACAGCGAAACCGAGCACGTAAACCCCTGCCAGAAATCCCCCGCCCAGCTTTTTTTTTTTAACTGGCAATTAAGATCATCTCAAAATACAAATTGTTTAATTTGGGCCTTGAATCAAGTCAAGCTTTCTGCCCTTATTGCCTCCAGCTTGGCAAACCATGCAGGTTTTACACTCCCTCTGAAAATGCATGAGGATACCAGCAAGGAATTGGGGCTTTGGGCCAGCTTGGAGGCAAAAAGAGCCAAAGCCATCTAAGAATTAAGAGAGAAATTCTGGAGAAAACAAGTAAATGTCCCAATAAAATGCAAGTGGCCACACAACTGCTTTTGACTTGCAGAAACACTCACCCAACCCGCCCAGGGAAGCAGCCTGGGTCCTTACCCCACACGGACAGGGCTATTTGGAGTGGGGTTGCGCTCATCTGCTTTTCAGAAGCAAGAATTAGCCAATAAAAGAACAAAAATTAAGCGCGTACAGGGCGTGTGAGCATTTGCCCAGCAGCGTGGGAGCAGGGGAAGTGGGGCTCACCAGGCTGATTTTCTGCCCAAGGTGAGAAGAGCAGAGCCCGGCTGGGTCCAGATGTCTCCCAACTGCGATTTAATAACTGGAATATTTTCAATAGAGCACAATTTTCCTTGATGACTGCCCAGTAGGTACTGACAATTAAAGCGGTGGTTGAGTGCTGAGACAGTAGATTTGTTTGTGCCTCTTTTATTTATTCCCTCTCAAGTGCCAAAACAAGAAAACCTGGAGGTTTTTTTGATTTCTTGACCTCAAGCAGTTTTCCCAGGGGAGAGCGTTTGGGATGCGAGCAGGCAGCTGCATTTCACACACCTGGAAGGAGCTGGAAAATCCCCAACTTACCCATGAAATGGGAACGAATCCTGAGCAGCAAGGCCAGCCAGGCACTGCCCCTCTCGCCACTGGGCATCTTCCCACCTCAAGGAGCGAAAACAATCCCAGTGTGCCGGGACCAAACCCCGGTGCCGCAGCAGGACCGAGCTTGGGATGCCTGGAGATGGGTGACAGGATCCTGCGTCAAACCCAAGGAGAAACCACAACTTCACTCCTTATTTCAAAGGAATTAAATACAGCAGTGAAGCCCCGAGTTGCCGTGCAGAGCGGAGACGACGAGGTGTGCGTCCTCGCTACGCCACAGAGCGGGCAGCGCTGGAAAGGGAGCGGCAGACAACAGTGATGCTCAACAGGATCTCACGTTTATTATTGAGAAGTGATTAATGGTGAAAAGAAAGGCAACGCCCATTCCTCATTGGCTTAACAAGAAACTGAAGAAACATATTCACTACACATTTTACAATATTTTTTTTTGTCCAAAATTCATTTTCCTGTAAACAAAACAAGTTTTTACCACTGTTCTCAGCTTTCAAAATCAAATTAATCCAGGCTTAATCTGTAAATCCGTATAATGCACAAGAACAGAACATTTCTTAGGACTCCTAGTACTTGACTTTGAGTAACAAAGGGTCAGAGAAAAATGAACCACCTTTAAGACACAACCTCATGGACAATTTCTGTTCAATTCTTCTTAGGCCAAAACCCCAACTTCCTCATAGAACTCCTCCTCTTCCAGGCCGGGGAGGGGGGGGGAAGGGTGGGGGGGCAGGGAGAAAAAAAAAGAAAAAAAGTTACTCCACTTTCCATGGTGGATGTTACAACTCGGTGTTCCAAGTGCAAATGTCAAAACCAGGGGAAGGAGGCGCGAGGGGGTGGAAGGAAGGGAAGCAGCGGGGTTTAAAAATTAGAGAGAGAAAAAAAAAGGCATATGCCACTTACGGACTTTAAAATCCGAAAAAACATAGTAAAAAGACAAAAACCAAAGCGTATGCTCTGAAATCACAACCAAAGCCAAAAGAAAGGGGACAGTTTTTACCTATACTCTACCTAGAAGGGATTTTTTTTTGTTGTTTTTGTTTTTTTAAGTCCTATGTCTTGTGAAATTCCAATACTTTTTTTTTCTTTTTTTAAACTGCAAGTTTGTAAGAGTCTTTTTTTAAGTCAATGAAATTAAGAAAAAAATGTCCTAATTCTCTCTGGGATGTTTTTGCTCTTTCTTTCTCTTTCTGAAAGACAGCGGGGATGCAATCTCTGCTGCAGTCTCTGTGGGAGCAATGGCCTTTTACTTGACACGGCCTTGGCGTTCCTGCAAAAGAAAAAGGAGAACAACACATTAGCAAGGAGCAATTTTATTCATCACTTTCACACATCAGCATTTCAACCTGTGAATCTGCGGTGGAAGCCTGTCCCATGCAAGCAAAGCCCGAGAAAGAGCATTCCTGTTTGCAGAGGAGGGGCCGTGTCTGCGTACGGCTACGGCGATGATGCATCGCACTGCTTGGGTCTGCCAGCTCATCACGTTTCCCCTTTACGAGGGCTGGCGATACACCGCAGCTCCACTCCCCTTCCTCTCCTTCTCTGCACGTCCAGAGAAGGGCGACAGAGCTGGGGAGGGGTCTGGAGCCCAAGGCTGCTGGGGAGCGGCTGGGGGAGCTGGGGGTGTTCAGCCTGGAGAAGAGGAGGCTGAGGGGAGACCTTATTGCTCCCTATCACCTGACAGGAGGGGGGAGTGTCAGGCTCTGCTCCCAGGGAATGGGCAATGGGATGAGGGGAAATGGCCTCAAGTTGCACCAGGGCAGGTTTAGGTTGGACATTAGGAAAAATTTCTTCCCCAAAAAGGTTGTCAAGCACTGGAATGGGCTGCCCAGGGAAGGGGTCGAGTCCTTATCCCTGGAGGGATTTAAAAGTCGGGCAGATGAGGTGCTTAGGGACAGGGTTTAGTGGTGGGATGGCAGGGTTAGGTTAAGGGTTGGACTTGATCTTAAGGGTCTTTTCCAACCTAAACAATTCTGTGATTCTACGATTCCTTGCTCATGGCAGCGTCCTTTGGCGCTGTCTCCCCAGGACAGACATCACCAGGTTGCTCCAAACCAGAGGCTTAACAGCATAAAGAACAATGGCGGGGGGGGAAGGGGGAATGGGACAGACACACCAAACCCACAAACCCAACACGGACAAACTGAGGAAGAATTGGTGGAAAAAAAGTGAGTCTAGGTCAGTGCTGAAGTTTGCAGCTGCAGTCTGTGTGGGCTGGGAACAGGGGGGACAAAGCTCCCCACTTCTGGGCACAGACCCACAGCATCCTTGAGACATCTCAATCTCAGCCATTGCCAGGCTGGAAACCAGTAAAGCAGAGCTCTGGGCTGGAGAAGACTCGGGCAGCTTTGGGAGCAGCACTCAGGACTGCTGCGGGGATCAGGCAGAGCCCCTGCATCGGGGAGAAGGAAGAGGAAGCGAGGAACGAACGCGGGGCCTGCGGCACAGCTCTGCCTGTGTCCAGCTGCTGCCGGCATGGGGCAGCCCAGCTCCCCGGGCGTTGCACAGACCCACGGCTTCACCTGAGCTCCCATGTGAGCATCCAAGCAGACTGCAGCTCAAACCTTGGGAGCACCGACATCTGCTTCGGTCTGCAGGGACTGAGCTAGCCCACAGCTACCAGCAGAACACCTCAACGGTAACTCTGAAACCTACTGATGGCATCTCACTCGAAACCCAACAGGTTCATGGGGGTTTCCCACCAACCGCTGCTGTCACCCCCTCAGCGTTCATCTACATCTCTCCTCCAGCACTGAAGGAACACGCTGTCCAGAGAAACATTTGCACCAAGCTGAACAGGCAGCACAGCACCAAATACATCAAGGGCTACTACACCTCCTCTTGTGCCGTGCCAGTCTCTCTTCTTTGTTAAACCCAAAAGCAGCAGCTTTGCACAGAACTGAGCCTAGACTCTCCCAAAGGGTTAAGAGATGCTGCCCAGCCCACCTTCTAAGCGCCATTTCCAGCTTACATGACACCACCTCAAAAACAAAACCTGTCAACAAAGGGCTCTTGGCTGATGCTCCTCCCTGTCTCTTAACTGCATCTTCTCCGAGCACAAGGCAAGTCCCTGCAGTCTCTTGTGTGACGGGCACTACGGTGTTTTGGCTCTAGCTCCCACGCTCAGTGGTGGAGCGAGTTACTCGCCACCTAAGCCAGTCTTGAGAGATGCCAAGTCCATCCCACCTCCACAGCAAAGCAACACCTGCAGTAGGTGCCCGCTGACAGAGCAAGACAATGTGGGTTCTCCCTTGTGTTAACTTGTGTCACTTAGAGAGAGGGGACAACTGTCAGGGCTCTGACAAACTGAAACCTGGTTGTCTGAGCTCAGGATGCTTCCCTGAGAGTCTGCTGCTCGGCCCAGGGCTGAGCAGAGCTGCCTGCCCACCCGCCCCACGTTAACCTGGTGATCAGAGGCATTGTCCCTTCTGCCTTGGCAGCTCGCTGCCAGAAGCATGCGGGTTGCTTGAAGAAATGTCCTCTGCCACCACTGCTAAATCCATGCAGAGCTTGTCTCTGAGAAGCTTCGATCCCAGGCTAACAGCATGTAATGCCACCTATACTTAAAAACCTTCACAAAAAAGGAGGCCTTGCATCCAGCTTAAACCAATAACCCAGGCTTTGGCAGCCCCAGCCACACGCACATGGTGACCCAAGAAGGCTTCAGCTCCAACTCCCCTGCACAAGCTGGAAGGCAAAGCAAGCCCTGGGTGACACCATGCACAGATTGCCTTCTGGGGAGATGGATTAGACAAAGGCACACATTCTCTTCAAGAATATTTGCCTCACATAAGTCGACTTAATTCTCCTCTTCTCCAGTAAGTCTGCCCAAATCTGTTGCAGGTGCTATTTGTTGCTAAAACACACCATTGCACAACAGCAACACCCCCCAACCTACCATGGTGGGAAGCAAAGCCAGTCTTGAACGTGAAGTAAAACAAGTGCTGCAGGGAAAGCCACAAATCAAAAGGAAGGTGCCAAGCCCTGTTCCTTCTCTGCTGCCTGGCTCGGCAGCCAGCATGTTACGTTAAACAAGGACAGATGGCAACGTGACGCATTCCTTCAGGAAGGAGCCGCAACTGCCTGAGCTAATGCCTCAGTCTTCCCAAATGCAGACACGGGATAAGCTGGTGGCCAGGTTCAATCGCCCCCCCCCTCAGCAGCCAGGGCCAGTGTCCCAGGCTGGCTGCAACAGTGGCCGAGGGTCCTGCTGAGCACATCACCCTGTTAGCCAACCAGATGGATCGCAATTAGTCACCACTTCTCCCTGCTGTGAAGGTAAAGCTGCTCCCGAGGCCAGTGTATGGTTAACACGGGGAGCAGGAAACCAGACCCAGCCTTGGTGCAAAAGTGACACTTGCCCCTCCTCCAAATCCCAGTGTGCCAGAATAGGAGGCATCACCTTCAAAAGAGAGGCTGGAGCACATGTCCCCAAGCTAGAGAGGAGACAGAGACATGCCCAAAGTGAACATCTTAATTTCAGGGTGGATTATACCCCAATTTTTCTCAACTGTCTTCTGTTTAAAACCTCCTGCTATTCAGCCTCAAAATACTGGTGCAGAACTACCCGCTCCCCTCCACCAGTGCTGCAAACAGCATCCTAAGGAGTCTGTAACAGAAAAAAAATGCAGCATGACATCTAACCACACTGGCTGCGGGCTCTCAAGAGGCTGACTTCAACACCTACCTCGGGCTGTCCTGCTGTCCACAAGAGCAGGGCTTTAGGCACAGCCAAGCACCCCAGGAGCTGTGGAGGCAGCCAGCCAAGAGCTCTGCCCAGCCAAGCAGGCGCTGCCGAGGGTACTGCTGCCAGGGCTCGATGGCAGGGAAGGAACAGCTCTCTGCTCTCCACTAATTTCAATATTGCTTTTCTTGCTCTTCTCTGGGAGATTCAGAGCCGCTCTCTTGGCGTCTCCTCCTGGGAAAGGGGGATAGCCAGGGCCTGAAGGGTTTTTTCCACCATCTAATCTGCCAGCCCAACTGCAGCACATCCCATGTAACATATCTTGATCCTCAGGGTGTTGTGGAGTTACAAGTGAGCACCCAAATCATAGCAAAGCAGCAAATGGATCTACCACAACACATAGCAAAGGTCAGTGGTGTTGCAAACATTCACCCTTCCCGGCTCATCTTCCTTTGAAATCACGGGCTGCGGGTTACACCATCCCACAGCTCACCTGGCTACAGGACAACCCAGGAGAAGGCAGAGCAGCATCTGCATGCACGTGCTGGGCTTTGCTCTGGCATAGAGTCCCTGGAGGGCAATGAGATTCCATGGGAAAGTGTTTTATTCTCTTTGGCTGCACTTCCGTTAGACCTGGGACACGTAGTCTTGATCGACGTAGGAGGAGCAAGAAAAAGTCACCAGCTCTGACTCTCATCTCCATCTATCAAATCCCTCAGAGAGAGGAGGGGCAGGAGCACGGCAGCACCGAAATGGCTGAAGCGCAAAGCGATACGCCGATTGCTAGAAAGACGCATGCCATCGCTCAAATCAAGTGCTGACACCCACACATCACTGCGAGCGTGCTTCTGGGCTGGTGGTGTGTAGAGGCGCCAGGCTCAGACAAGGCAAGCATGGGTAAGTAGGAGCCCTCTGTAATCAACCTGCTTAAGCCACTTCAGTCACGTCACCGCCGTCCCCGGGGGGCTGCCGCAATGTCACAAGCCAGGTCCTGATAATAGCAACTGAACGAGCTGGTGGAGAAGGCTGATGACAGATTATGTTATCTAGTCACACTGTGGGAAGCCAACAACAACAAAAGGCTCAAGAGTTTGTACGGAGAAACGATGACAGTAGGTGATAATGCTGCACGTTTGCTCAGAGGCTCTTACCTTGATTAACAACTAATGTCCAACCGCAATACTCCTCTGGCAAAGGTAAGGATATTATTGCCACACTACAGATGGGGAAATAGGAGACTATAATCAAAGGGAGGGCCTGGAGAAGAATCAAGAGCAGCCTCCCAGCTGAGCAGCACACAAACCACGGTTTATTTGGACCTGGAGCAGAGCGTAGCAGACTGAAGACATCAGGCAGGCCAGGAAGCAATCTCAGTTTCACTGAGAAGGTCCTACAAGCAAAAGGCATCACTTGCCCAGTAACTGCCCACAAAGCAGATCACTTCATGAGAGTATGGTCTACGCTATCCCAGTATCATTCCCCAAAGGGCTGAGACACCCAGCAATCAATTACTGGCCTTAAGACACCCACATACCACTCTGGCTCGCAGACACCTTGCTCAACAGCCCAACTTGGCCCACAACGTGGCGTTTCACTGTTTGAATTCTCCTCCCAACACTGCTGTTTACTGCGCACTGGATACAATCCTGGCAAACAACGCAGCGGGATTTCCACGTGCCCGTGTCTCTGAGGCAAACGTCTGACTTGCCTTACAAACCAGCAGTTACAGCAGCCCGTTGCCTCAGCCGTGCCCAGCACAGCTGTCCCAGTGGGATCAGCTCAAGGCACGGTCGCAGTCAGCACAAATGATGGACAATGCATCACTTTCTTATTAAGCTCGTCTGCTCTACGAACAGCCTCGAGTCCTAACTGATATACAAACCAAACATGAGGTCTTCCTGTTGTCAGCATTAGAAAGCCATCAGTTAGAGAGGAAAGCTACATCCTAGCCTGCCTCACTTAGGAAAGGGGATAAAAATCAGATACAGGGATCTGGTTATAGTCAGACATCTTCATCCTACCCTCTCATTCACGTAACGGAGCTCACCACCAAGAACGGAGACAGGAAATATGCAAATAAAAGTGACTCTTTGTCAGAGCAGGAAAGACCTTTTGTTTTACAGATCAGAAGCTAATGGAGCAAAACCAAATATCCACACAACCCGAAAGGGGCAAACTCGCATCACTGAAAACGCATGAGCCAAGCAGCGATGCAACTGTGCCCCGTGAGCCCCTGCAATTCAGATGTTGCCCCCCAAAATGCAGAAAGCAGCAGGAAGCACCAGTGTCCCCTGCCACCACACTGAGCACGCACGGCTGGGCAGTTAGGAAATTCTGGTTTCCTCTCGAAACCCAAGCACGCTACGGCGTTGCTACAAGCCAGTCACCTCATCATTTAGTCAGAAGGATATGAAGTCACAGAGAATAAATATGGAAGAGCAAGACGCAATTCTTCGGGTACAGCTGTAAGCCAAAACATGCCTTAACATCAGGGAACATAAACATCACAGCAGCCATGCACTTTATGTGAGACCTTGAGTTTCCATGTCAAAGCAACTAGCTTGGGGCTAGTGGTAAGAAGGACATGAAGAGTGCCAGGACCTTCCCCCTGCCGCGGGTTTTATACGAGCGAGGTGGTCCTAGCTGTCAGATACCAGCCGACACGCTGCTGTTCCCTAGCATTTTTCAAGGCACCTTTAAAACTGATGCAACCAATTGCAAAGAATGAATCTCCTCTTGCTTGAGCCTCCTCTTGCGTGCATTTGATTGCATGAATAAAGCAGCCCAATTCCCGAAACCATTTATAATTACCCTCCCATAGAGAGCCTTGTCTCACAAGAGCAATACTCGTGCAGGAAACAAAACAAAGAAAAAGCTAAGGACAGACATGAATATTTACAGCAAAGAGCAAGGCAGAGCAGCTTGGGAGGACTCCCAGTGGCATTCCACACGAGGATGACTGGGCACCCACTAGGGACTGGAACTGGGCTTGCTGGCTTTGGAGCACAGGCAAAATAACGGCACAAGTCCTTTCAAGTCATTAGGACGGAAAATAAAATCCTCCTTGTCTTACAGCAGGGAGTCTTTATTCTTCCCTGTCACTACAAGGGACGAGAAGTTTGCCATGTTTCTTTTTGCAGTTTGCTGCTTTAAGCATGCCAAACACTTCCCATTCGGGCAGCTCAATTTCCCCACTACGGAGCAGGGCACCCAGCTTTGACCTATCTGTCCACACTGAAATCCTCACAAAGTAGGGAAGTTAAGAAACTTAATAGCACAGACAAAAGTCATGGGAATAGTTAACGTGTAAGTTTAAGGAAATAGTGTTGAACTGTGTGAACCAGAGGCTCACTCCGAGCACTGCACCAGAGTTTCGATCTACACCAGGTAACAGACAAGTGTCCCTTCTCATTTGGGTTTACATGAAATGTGTTTCATGACTTTGGTTACCTTAAATCATAGCCCACACAGTATTAGCACCTGAAAATGAGCACTGCATGAGTCTTTAGAAAAGGAAGGACCCCCACTTTAATGTTTCAAAATCTTCACTGCTGTAGGGTTAATAACGCCTTCGTGCTGTCCTCTGTCACACCACCCAAGTGTAACGCCAAGGACTGAACGATCTTGTGTGCAGAAAACCCGTGGAGCTTCATGGGAATCTGTGGTTCCATATAGTGATAACAGATCTAGAGAAAGGAGTGAACAATGAAGTGACAAAGTCTACTGATGATACTAAGCTATTCAGGATAATAAAACCAGCACCTGACTGTGAAGAGATGGAGGACTTTGAGAAAAAGCAGCTGAATATTACAGTGAATTTGGTCTGCCTGGTTTAGGTAAATCAAACGACACGCGAGAAAAAGCACTGCCCTAACTGTTAGATGTCAGGCCCTGAACTGACCATTAACAATCGTAAACACGAGCTCAGGGTTATGATCTGTAACTCTAGGAAAATGCCCACCATCAAGAAGAGTAAATATCATTCAGAACAGATCATTATGCCTTTATACAAACCCGAGCTGCACCTCTACCCCGAGCAGTGTGTCGCTCTGCTCCTCTCCATCTCTACAGGCACAAAGAAGAACTGGAAAAGGGTCAGAGAAGAGCAACAGGGATGAACAAAAGACAGAGGGGTTTTCATCTGCAGAACCACCCTGCTCTGGCTCTCAAGCCTGGAAGAGACACAACTAAAAGCAGAGCAGGCACAGAGAGTACATTGAAATCAACTGCTCGCCACCTCTTCCAGCAAAAGAACTAGGAAGTATCACGAGGCAGACTGAAAGTAAACCGAAAGGATGTGCTTCTTTACACAACACATAATTAAGCTGAAGAGCTTGCTGCCGCAGGATGCTGAGGATGCTCGAGGAATGCACCAACATATTGGCAAGAAGAGAAATCATGAGCCATTAAAAGACAAAGATACATCCTCTGGGTCAGAGAAATTCCTGACCCACAAATTGTTAAAGCCAACAAAAACCTTCCAGGATGGATAAATATGTGCTTGCACTGTCCTTACAGGCATTTGCTCTTGACCAAGTTATTGTTAGCTGCATGCGGAGCTTTTTACTTGGAAAAAGAGAGCAAGGATGCTTGAGCAATGTCTCTCTATGTGTCCATCAGATCTGCATCTCTCACAGGCACAAGGGATGCAGCATTAGACTACACAGACTTACGGTCTGACCCACTGTAGTTGTTCTTGGGTTTGAGGCTAAAATACTGCCTCCATCCTGAATAAGGCAGAAGAAATACTTCACGCTGTAAGAAAAACACACAATATTCTGTTTTATGAAAGGACAAGAGATCTATTTGCCTACTTCTGTCAACCATGAAGAGCTGAATTCACAAGCTCAAGTCAAAGAGCCAACACTCCCTAGAGCCCTTTGTGTGTACCCTCATTTTATTGCCACTCGAGAGGGAACACATAGCAGCGTTCACTGGAACACAGTTTTATATTTCAACTTTTTCCCCCCCCCTTTATACATACCAAGAACACGGCACTCAAATCAGCTGAACCCCAAATCAGGCTGGCTTGCAACAGCCAAGAGGTCGATGATCGGGACTTCACGATTTCTTAAAGATTTGCAGATGATGATGGGAAATTCTCTGAAGTCATTTTACAGGAGATGGCGTCACATTACTGAATAACATAGCCCAGAGAGCAGAGCCTTCACTGTGTGTACAGATACACAGAGGGAAGGAAACTAGAATAGTGTGGTTTCTTTTCTTCTCAAGATTAGAAACAAAAGACAAGAGCTTTAAGTAGATTTTATGTAAGTCTTCTAAACTGGTATCACATTACAAGAAATAGCTCTGCAGTTAACCACAAAAAAAGAAAAGTGCTCAGCATTGTCCTTTTAATAAAAAAAAAAAAGCTCTAGTGATATGGAACCAGAAATGCAGTCTTAATTTCCAAGTTCTTGCTGAAGAACAGCTGACAAAATCCAAACACTTTCTTATTACCTGCTCAGATGCACTATTCCATGACTTTGAAACAATTAAAAAGCCTCACGCTGGGCAGCCAGTCACTGGAAGGAGCTATGATCAACTCTCTATCCCAGTTGCCAGCTTGGATAACCACAATCCTTGTTACCGGAGACTTCCCTGGGTAACTTTGCTACAGTAAAAGCAGGGTAGCACTGCTCTAGCTGGCAAGCGTCCAGCGCTTTGCACCACTAAGGAACTGGTTTATTAACTCACAAAGCTGTAAGATAGTACAATTACTGCCAGGTACAAACAAGAACATCCAGGAAAACGAGAGGGCTCTAATAATTGCAGCAAAACCAAATCGCGCAGTGCAGAACAAGAAGCTTCCTAAATGAATACCTGTCACATAACGCTTTACAGGAGACAGAAAAAGAAGAAAGCTACTTATTTAAGACAGCAAACTGTTTGAGAATTACATTTTCGTTAAGAACGAGTGAGGAACATTGTGCACAAAGCTATTCTTGATGTATTGCATATATACAAGGCTCACGTATCAACGTACTGCAACAGTTTTTCTCGGGATCCTAATCAGCTTTCAGCAATGTCTTGTGACCCACTGCACTTCCACGCCAGACAGAAAATCCAGGGAACTGAACAGGACCATGCCCTGGTGCTTTGACTGAACAAAGTAGCTGGCACATACTTATCTTCTAAGGAAAAGTACTTTGTCTAGAGAAGTAGCTGTTAATAAAATAACCCGAAACACAACACCTGGGTCAGTAGCTATTAACCTCAGTGGCAGCAAGTTACGCAGAACCCTTGGGGGGAAAAAAAAAAGCAGCGAAGCCACCGCTGCTGACATCTTACACGTTCCCTCCTCGCATACCAAACCCTCCACGCTGTTTCTAGGGAATTTGCCAGCCACACACATGCAATTTCAACTCAACTGCTGAAGGAAGAACAAAGTCTTCTTTTTTAATTTAAGATATTCATTTGAAGTCATTAGTATGTTCATAATGAATGCAATTAACATATTTATAAGAACGATCAGGTCAGGGTATTCTGCAATTGGGAGCTGAAGTCACCCAGCCAAGGTGAAGATAACCTGGATGGGAGGGGGCACGAAGCTTTGCCCACACCAAGCAGGCAATAAGTGAGTTGGGAACAAGCTTCCAAGAGCAGGATGTGAAATAAACTCCCCCTGGCTCCAAGCCATACCTGCAAGAGGTGCAAAACATCCTCATAGCGTATGGTCCGCACTGCGCCTGGCCCAGCGACTAGAGAAGAACAGCTCTGAATCCTGTTACCCATCCTCAAAAAAACAATTTTAAACAGCACATCTCGACAGCTCCTGAAATCAACTTTGACAAGTCGACTTTAAACATTACATTTTATAACTTTATATTTTATAATATTAAAATGTTATATTAAAATATTATTTTAAAGACTGCTAACAAGATATTAACAGTGAGAGACAGTGCCCTGAGGCAAGTGCAACAGGCTTGCTCTTCCACCACTCAACTTCCACTTCAGATGCAGTGAAATGGCTCCCAGCTGCTCCCATTTCACAGATGGGGAAACAAAGTCCCCTGTCTTACAGCAGAAAACAAGGATTAGAGCACCAGCTAGATCTAGGCCTTGCCCTCCAAATTTCTTCTGCCTTTGAACAAAGCTAGAACACAACCAAAAATATGCAAGAATGCCCCAAGTGCTTTGTAGTGCTGGCTTAAAGATACCATAAGAACACGGCACTCCTTATGGCAAGCAGCCAGTACCAAATGACTAGAATAAGCAGTATGGTTTCTGTTTCCTCTATTACTGGGCAAATATATGAGCACAGACACACATACACAAGATTCAAAAGGCCTGGAAATAAACTGTAAAAAACTGCGTGCATTGCTGAACAGCAGAGGGTTTTTGCAGCATGGAAATTCTGTCCTGGTACAATCAATTAATTAACTTCACTATGGCCAGGATCTGGAGCAGAAAGAGCAAATAGCCACTGGATGAAAGGAACTGTGCAAGTGCAAGCCGGGTTCCCTTGCTGCCATAGGAAACAGTTGGCTTTGCCTGGATATGCAATATCCAGGAACCAAATCCTATAGTCAGAAACACTGTCCTGTTGGATATGGTAAACCCAAAGCAAAAGCAGCACTAGCCAGGATGACTAACAGCGGGAGGAAAGTGCTAGCCCACCCTACAGGAAATATGCTCTCCCCTCCAAGATCACAGATTAGGGAGAAAAAAAAAAAAAGCTTTGCAAAATATATCACAAAGCATTTATTTTTTTTCACAGTAACTGTGAAGTAGTCTGCTAGTTTCAAATAGGCTCATGTAACACCACTTAGTTTTCCCTTAAATCTTATCTTCTAAGGGGGGCAGTGACACTTGCCACTATTAATACTCTTAACTAGCAGACGGTGCCAGCTGAGACACAAAGCAGCACATTTCCGGAAATAATAGCTCCAATCTTGCAAATCACACCTTTCTGTTTCGAGGCTGGTTTACCTCAGCATGAAATAACCTGCAAAAACCCACCCCATCCTGCACAGCTCATCCTGACTCAACACCCACCAAAGTCCCAGCGCAAAGTGTCTCTTGCCAACTGCAAACCTGGCAGCTGGGCACTCTGATCCTGGAAGGGACAGGACAGGACTGGTCCCTGGCCCATCTTTGGGTGTCATGAGGACAGAGACAGACTCTTCTCAGAGGTGTTCAGAGACAGGACAAGGGGCAATGGGCACAAACTGAAGCATAAGAGGTGTCAGTTGAATGTGAGGAAGAACTTCTTTACATTGAGGGTGACCGAGCACTGGAACAAGCTGCCCAGGGGGGGCTGTGGAGATTTCCCTGGAGATATTCAAAGCCCGCCTGGATGCTGTCCTGTGCAACCTGGGTGACCCTGCTTGAGCAGGGGCGTTGGACTGGGTGATCTCCCGAGGTCCCTTCCAACCCTTGCCATTCCCTGATTCTGTGGGAATCTGGGATATTCTTCCTAAAAATCCCTGGAACCTGCAAGCAGCCAAGTACCCCAAGCCTGGGCAAGGCAATGGGAGAAAGAACTAAAATAAACTTCCCTTAGAGTTTACATTTGTTGCTTTCCCACAAAACAGAAGCCATTTGCCTTTCACAAGCAAGCAGATCACTAGCTAAGATCTTTACACTGAGGTCACTACAACACTCCTAGAAAGACAAGTGTATTACCATGGGCTAGGAATTTTTGTTGCTTTGGGTTTGTTTTTTTTTAAACAAAGATAAAACAGTCCTTGCAGGGAAGAAGTTGGTGACACGCTCTACAGCAAAAGTAGCTGTTATGTGTTTCAAGAAGTCCTAAACTGTTTCAGGTAGGACCATGCTTGGAGTCAACTTCATTATTTTGAGTCAGGAGAACATCCAAACCTTTTAAAAAACTGGATTAGTGGAGCAAAGCAAAGGCACTCAAAAGAAATGATGATCAGTCTCTGAGGACAAGATGGGCACAGGTGACAGAAAAGGACAAGCGTGATTTCAGCGTTTTCAACGCTGAACTATTTACCCTCCTTCACTGGCCAAAGGGAATAGCACAAACACTAAGCAAAGCATTTTTCATATTATTTCTGGGAACTATTTTAGGGAATTCTAAAGAAGTGACTAACAGTGAGAAGCATAAAGGAATATTCAAGAGTTTCCAGACTTTCACAAGAGCTTGTCCATCTGCTCGGGTAGCAAGCAGGAATCAAACTGCAAATCAGACAAAGGTTTAGGCAAGTTGAAGCCAAGTGAAACAACTGCAGCTTGCTAGAAGTTCAAAACAAGCCAAACCTTGAGACATTTAAGCTTCAAGGAACAGGAATGCAGAACATTAACATATCCCCGCCATCCAAAGATTGGTGGCAGAGACAAAGGGCTGGTAGCAATGGGATTTCCCCGACACAAAAGCAGCTTGACAGACCGCAGGCAGGGAGCTGCACCACCAGCTGCTGCCAGAGCAGCATTTTAACTTCCCAGGGCCTCAAGTCTCATTTCTGATTTTATTTTTTATTTTATTTTTTTCAGGTGATTACTGGAGATGCTTCAAGGCAGACATAACATGGCTTGGGTTTTTTTTTGCCACCCACAGTATCAGGGTAACCATCAGCATCCACTCTGGGGGAAGAAAAAAAAAAACCAACCAAAAAAAACCCCTCCTTGAGCAAAAATGACTGCTTCTCAATGAAACCGTGAAAGAGTAGTTACAGAAACCTCAACCATCTTCAAGGCTGCGTCAGTGAGCAATCGGGGAGGTCAAACTGTTGCTGAAAGAACGAGCAAGTCACTTCCTCCATGCCAGATGTTACAGGGCAAGGGCCCTGAGCATGCAACGACAAGTGAGTCAATGGTAAAAAGCAAACACCAACTGTACATCTACAAGACTCCCTCCTTGCCCATGAATTCCAGAGACATATGACTAAGTCTTGTTGCAAAGAAGAAACGTTTTCCTAATCAACCACTTCTGCACTGGAGTGCCACGCTGAATCAACTCAAACATAATTTAGAAAGGAGGCCCTGGTGCACTGAACGCCGATCACCTACCGCTTCTGCTTCTGACCCTCCTACGCCAGCGCATCTTAAAGAAATTGAAGCAAGCAGGGGAGGAGTCTTCAAAACGCAATTGAAAAGATGAGTAAAGACGGCTTACAGTTTTAAGAAAATTGCTAAGCTACGTTTTTAATACCTTCCTGATTTTCAGACATTACAACCAACCTGCAAACACAGCAGCGTTCCAGCAGAAGATACCATCAGTCTGTCCACCTTCCCCCAGCCTATCGCTCTTTCTTCTGCTTGCTACCCACTTACGTTCACCCAGCGTTAACTCTTCTCATCCATCCAACCCCCACCTGCCCTCTGGCAACATTTCTCCCCTCCCTTGCGTTCTCCCACTGTGCCAAGGTCTGCCCCTCTCGCGCTGCAAACTGTCGCTCCCTAAAGCCAGATCTGGAGCATACAAGTAGTCCCACTTCCCAAGACATCCTGCACACTTAGATTTCCAATTGCATTCAAAATCTCAATTAGTAGAAGAGAAATCACCACTTCAGTACAGGCTGGATACCAAGCAGAACAATTTTAGGATGTGAAGGCACACAAAATACTCAAGTTCTCAGAAAAATGTTTACACCTCCACACCTTGCAATGTATTCCTCCCTTACAGATTTTCTTCACACATTATAAGTGCTAGGGTACCAGTTGCAAAACGTGACCACCTTTCTGTATAGGTGATGCTATTTAGACAGACAACGCTCCAAGTAAAATAGATTTTAAAAAAATTTTTTAAACCGCATTCACCATCGTGGTGAGCAGTTGCAGCTCCCAATTCAGTTCTTCAACTGTTGGGTGGAAAATTCCCCATTGCTGAAACTAAAGAGATTGTCAGAAAACTTGGCAAGCTACCAGAAAACTGCGCTAATACTGATTTGTAATTACTGTTTTGATAAAATACAAGCAAGACCCCTATTGTGAGGAAGGTTGGCCACAGGTGACTAACACAGCTGTACCCAAGACTCGAGGCACATTGGTCACTGCATTTCAGGCAGAATTTTCAATTAGCAATCCTCTCGTTAATGAATCAATGATGACAACAGGCTTTGAGCTGATGGACCCAAGCAGCCAGCGCAGCTGCAGGCAGGCAGTGAGCAAGGCTCACGTGCCACGCTGCTGGGCAGCGCCTGCACAGGCAATAGCCCACCGTCTTCGAACGCAGCAGAGCTCGCTGCTAAGAGGAACAGAACGACCTGCTCCGTGTCCACCGGAGAGAGGACAAGTAGTCACCGCCTTAAACTGCAGCAAGGGAGATTTAGGTTGGGCATTAGACAAAGCTTTCGAACAGGAAGGATAATTAAGCGTAGGAATAGATTGCCTGGGGAGGGACAGGAACCGCCGTTCCTGAAGGTTTTACAAGCGGTGGGAAACATCTGTCACACTGACCTCACTTTGGGTAGGGGGTGGATTAGGGAATCATTCAAAGACACAGCTCTGTTTTCTAACAACTCCCCAAACCCCCCACTGATCTCCTACTTTACGCTGTTCCAATCGAGGAGCTGACAACAGCACAGAAATAGGTTTTGTTTAGAATACAGTACTCAGGGAAGGTTGAGATTTAGAGCAACTGAAGGGCAGTCAACTGCAGGCAGGGCCTGGGCAAGCCTCCTCACGCTGCTCTGCCGGGGTACTGGCACCCATTTCCACCCCAAACAGGGGCTGCCATTTGGGTAGCAGGTTCCATGTGTGAGCATGCAGCTAGCCAAAAGGCAGACTGATGCCCACCAAGCTTACTCATAAGCCCAGGCCTTCAGGCCCCAGATTTAGTCCGGTGCAAGGCAGCCCTCCTCTACCTCCTGCCCCACAGGACTTCGCCGAGACAGACAAACAAGTTACCTTTTTAACATTTTCCTCCTCCTCTTGGCGTTTCTCATAGTGTGAGAAGTCATCAAAGATGGAGGTGGTGTGCTTGTAGGTGGCAATGATTTTCAACACCTGCTTAGCCTTTTCCAGAGGCACCTCCTGAGTGTCCCTGGAGTTGGTCACTGGTTTATTCTCGTTGTTCTCTAGGCGGATGTGCCGCAGCTGGCTGTTGGGAACGTCCTTCACAAAAATCCACCTGACATCAAAACGTCCCTTCCACTTGTCCTGGGACCACACACCCGCACACGTGTTATAGTCCACAGCAGATTTCATTTCTGCTACTCCGCAGAAGTGACCGCTACCGTTGACACTGAACAGTAAGTAAACGGGGCCCTTCCCGTTCATGGAGCGATAGGCAGCATCCAGTCTCTTGTTGCCGTGCTCTGTACTGCACCAGATGTTATATTTAATGGAACGGTGGATATCGTCCTCAGAGTAACTCTTAATGATGAAAACCCGGCCGTGCTTTGGGTTCCAGTCAAAATCCTTGGGATTGTAGTTGTTGATGGATCTCAACTTCTCCAAGACCGGGTGCGGCTCCGAAGGAGCAGAACCAGAACTGGCCTGAGACTGTCCCACTCCGTTACCATCCACTCCGTTTTGACCAAACCCGTTGCCACGATTACGAGGGGCAACCCAGCGGGTGGGCTGAGCCGCCTGCTGCGGCACAGGCAGCTGGGCTGGCTGCGGCGGCGGTGGGGGCAGCGGCTGGGGCTGCTGCCCACTTGAAGCCTGTGCCACCGGTGGGCTGTTAGCGATCTGCTGGCCCATGGGCTGGGGGGACACCTGGGCTGGCTGCTGACCAATATTCTGAACTAAAGCCTGCGACGGGGCTTTTGCCACCGGCCCTTTGTTATCCCAAGTTCCAATATCCATGTTATGTTTTATCGGAGGCGGTGGAAGACTTGAACCTGCAATGCCATTCTTGGTCTTCAGCTTGGGCTGCTGCTTAGCTGGTTTGCTAGCGATGTCAGCCCAGGAGGTCGGCTTTGGAGGAGCAATAGTAGCCGGAGGCAAACTGTTAGATGCCACGATATTACTGGTAATGGATCCGCTACCGACAGCCGAACCAACGACTTTTGGGACATTGCTTGCAACATCTGTGCTGCCCAGCTTCAGAGCTGCCATCCCTTGGTCGATGGTGTTCATGCCAGGAGCCTTGTTCAGAGTCTCGTTAGCAAAGGCAGATTGCCCATCAATCATTGCTCCACCCAGCGAGCTAGGGGCATAGGCATAATTGCTACTATAGCCAGAGCTTTGAGTGGATTGTCCCTGAGAACTGTTATTCCCCCAAGCCGAAAAGTCAATCCCACTTGGAAAGAAGTTAAAGCCATGCTGCCCGAGAAATGGAGTGCTGCCAAGGGCCCCTGGCTGCCCGAACATCGCGTCTGGGAGAAAGTGAGGCTCCCCGTTGCTCAGCTGTCCGTAAGAGGTTAGGTAGGGCATGGGTGGGTCACCCCCCGTAGACCAGGCAGCTTCGCCTAAGGAGTAGGAGAATCCAATGGAGGGACTGTAGTAGTTCGGTAAGTAAGAATCGGACATTGCAGTGTATGCATTATTCTGAAAAGAAAACAAAAACAACAAAAAATAAACACTGAATAATTAGAATGAGTTGAACAAATTTCAAGGGACCAGGAATAAAAGCCATCTTAGACTTTCCATGCCCCACCCCTCCCTACCTTAGGGCTGGGCAGATAAACAGGCCCGGCCTTGAAACACCTCCTTTGTTATAAGTGCTCTAAAAACCGTTTCATTGCCAGAAAGATTAAACACAAAGGCTTAGCAAGCTTCCCCGTGCTCAGACGGGAACACGTTGTGTTCCTGATGCATGACATGGGTCTGGACACCAGACTGCCCCAGAGCTCCTGCTCAGGCTATCAAAACAGTATCTTCCCTACCATCCAAAAATTACCTTCTACTTTTTGTAGCTACTACCAAAGAGGGCTTTTCTTGCCCAGGTAATGTACGTATCCACCTTAATTTTGCTGTTTGAGGGGGAAGTTGGGGAAAGGGCTCAGACGTAGAATATGGAGGAAGAAGGTCCCGCAGAAGCGCACTGCCAAAATCATGAATGTCCCTAATTGCCTTCCTTAGTCCCTACCTTAAACTTACCACCCATGAAAACAGCTTTATCCCCACAATTTAAAGTTTCAGAGCTCAAAATATCCCAAGAAGTTGCAAACAAACATGGATTTAAAGCCTCATCCTCAAAACACACGCTGCTCCAGTGCTGCGGGCTCATACTAAAAAAATACCTGAAAATGGGGGGTAATCAATAAGGTTTCAACAGGAGCCTTTTACAGCACGGTGACAGCAGCAGCAGCACAAAAAAGGCAGGCTTCAAATTCAGAGAGGAAAAATAGCTGCTCCATGCCTTGGTCTCCCTTTTACCATCGAAGCAGCCTTTAGGTTATGAAAACAAATGCCTAATTTTACAATTAGGGAACTCTCAGACATCACTAAGATTTGCTTACATGAAAAACATCTGTCATTCTGCATTCAAACCAATGCCCCCTCCGGGGAGCGCTTAAAGCCACGCTAATGGACATTATCATCCAGTAATTTGAACCTGTGTGCAGACAGCCTCATGCTATACAGCCGCTTACATGCCAGCCCAATGCAGATGAGATGAAAGTCAGGTTCAGTTCCCATTTAAAAGCTTGGCTCGCAGCAGGCTCTACTCCATTTTTCACTGAATCATGTTTTCACGTGCCAAGTGCAGCTCCCGAGGGACTTCATGCTGTACTGAAATCTATGGAGGCTCTCAAGATGGCTCTGGCACCCTGCAGAAACAGCTGGTTTGCCTCTCCACCTTCCACCGAGTTAAAGGAAAGCAACAGGTTTGGGGCTAACCCAGCCGCAACTTCACAAAAATTAATAGAAATTATTTAGCATAAGGTGTTCAGAGACAAGGTTTGCTTCGTTGTATAAAACACTGAGAAGCCTTCTGTGGTACTTCATGGTGTGAATGCGTGAAAACCCAGAGACGCTCTCTCCAGCTTTTCCATCTTCCCAAAGAAGGGGTCCCAAAAGCAAATAAATAACAAAACTAACTCATATGCAGGGTATGGTTTTACTAATTGAGGAACTCAGCCCTGCTAAACCCAAACCAACGAACAGTCTCTAGGGCTCAATCTGTCCAAAAGCACAAAGGCACTCATTTGTAAGGCAAATAAAGGAACTTTAAATAAAATAAAATTATTTTGAACCAGCAAAGTCTCTTCAAAAGATAATCCCCTCAATTATAAAAGAAACAACGTACCCTCCTGGAAATTACCTTTAATGGAACATAAACATGCCGGCCCGTACATAAAACCTGAGCCCAGCAGGCAGAGCAGCACTTGTCTCTCCACAGCCTTCTCCCTCAAAGCGCACAAAGCACACCACTGTCAGACGAAAACCTGTCCCCTTGTCACCTCACTATTTTCTGACACCCGTTAAATGTTTAACTTCATGAGAGATTCTAACGCAGTCTGTATTAAGCTCTGACTGATAAGAGTATTCACCAGCTATACTCATGTAGTAAGGAGGGAGCACAGGAGCTAACCAACAGCGGGGCACTGCCAGCTCAAAGCAGATTTAAGAGCCCCGCTGCTGTTCGCTGCCTGAATGTCTAGGACTACGCTTTGCTATCAAACACGCCACCTCGCTCCGCTACCCTGCACTCGCACAACCGACACAGTTCCTGAGTAGTATGCAAATAAAGCTTCACTGGCTTTTAATTCTCTCCAATGACTAAGACTTTTTGTGCAGTTATTTCCTCAAATTCACTATTCCTCTTCACCTCAAGACCATAACCAGGGTTTAAGCTTACTTATTGTTGCTGTTGAGCTTTTGTTTTTTAAACTGTTGAAGAATCACAGTGTATATGAGCTTTAAAATACACAGTAACCTAATTTACTAGGCTGACAAGCTAGTAACAGTCGCACCTGAAATGCAGTTCCTGAATGAAGAGCCATGAAATTTTACAACTTCTTACCCTGTACTTGCATGGAGAGCTCAGAAAGCAATTTCAGAAGCCACTCGCGTTACCCTGCAGCAGTGGGCTGCACATACTCATTTTTCATCTGTAACTCTCTTTCCCATCTTCAGAAAAGAAGTGAACACTTTGACACCTTTGTATTTCTGAACCTGGCTGGTCGGCTCAGCAGAACCATGGTCCCCTCCCAGACTGAACCCTAGGGTTTTGTTTTCTACTATATCAAGTGTCAAAACACGTGCGAGAGCTGACAAGCAACACAGCTTAGAGAAAAACTGAGATAAAGTCACCCTAAAGTTTCATTCAAAGTTAACACGGCACTTTTTTACCTTGCTCCTGCTGAATTTCTAGAGCAACCGCTCTGCTCCACCTCCTGGGTCACGCTCCAATCACTTCCTTATTTTTAAAAAGTATTCTTACCAGTATGACACACACAAAAAGAAACAAAGTATTCAGAAGATCTTAATCAAACACACAAAATAGGGTAAAATATCACATTGCTTCTGGCATGATAGTAACGTTCATTCTCTTTAGGACATTTAAATAAACCTACACTTTGCAGGAAATACTTCCACATTCAAAAGGAAGCTGGAAATTGGTGATGTTAGTTTCTGGGATAGAAAAAAACGACCGTTAAATGACAGCTACCAGGAAAGTAGCTAGGTTTATTCAAGACTCAAGAAAGTACTCACACTCTCTTGCCCTATGCAGGTCGAATTTAGGCTTGTAACTTTTCCGGGAGCTGAAAGCAGTAAGTTATCTTAATGGACAGGTTGAATTCTGAAGATGATGAACCGCTGACAGGACCTTAAAAAGTATTGAGCCTCATCTCTTTAGCACAAACTAGGAAAATGCTCATTGAAAATCTAACTGAGACAGAAACCTGTTCTTGTGTTTCAATAAAACATGCATCACTTATCTGAAAAAAAAATAATACACTGACTAGTAAAAATGATCAAAAAATACAGAAAGGGAAAACCAGAACGGCTTATTTTTACTAATCACAACTGGAGAGGAAAGAGAAGCCAAGAGAATGAATTAACTGCTCCAGCGCTACTAAAGATATTTATCTACAATGCTTACTTGCACCATTTAATCAGCTGAACTCCATCTGTTATGTGCCACTCTCCTACCCCTCAGTAAGAAAAACCAACAAAAACCAGTCAACAGTGGAGCAAATCTTAAGCAGAAAGTCAAGAGGAAAAAGTATCTGGAAGTCTGACTTTCAGGAGCTGATCACAAGCTCTCCGGCTCGACTTCTAACTAAAGTTCTCAAAAAGCCTTAACAGCTTTTATCACATGTGTGTTCTGTGGTTTTTCTGGTGAAAAATAGAGAAAGCCTCATGACACGCATTTTCAGTTACTTGGCAGGGAAATAAAAATGTTGAAGAGTAAAAAAGCCCTCAGAGCTTAACTGCATGGGTATGAGGCAATTTCAAAAGGCAATACAGCGCATCTCCTCTTATGGTGTAAAGAACCAGAAACCAGCAAGGAAACAAGGTCGTAACAGTAAAACTGAAAGAGCAGAAATGGTAACCTTGAGACAGTTGTGTTGAAAAAAAAAAAAAAAAAGAGCTGAACACCAACCGTAGGAAGTCCTTACGCCCCCAAAAAGTTGCTAAAACCTTTATACCTCACCCACCACAACCTAATGGATTTTAGTGTCTTCTGCCTGGAGAGAGGCACATATAAAACAGCATCTTGTGATAGGAAAGCTGGCAAATATCAAAACGCTATCAGCGGAGATGGGGAATGAGTGGAGATTTGTCAAGGATGCCAAATTCGCCTTCGCTAGAGCGCGCTTCCTGCCCCTCAGCAGGTATTCATACTCACCGGCCGGGCCTGGGGACTCAAGTAGGGCTCAAAGTCATCATCGTTTAACCCATCCTTCTGATGCACGGATCCGTTTTGCACTGAGGAAGAGATGTAGAGCATTAGAAAGAAGTCTGCCGATAAAACGCAAACGTTCGCTAACTTCAAGTATTTAAAGACAGACCTTATGACACAACCACCCCTCGCTAGTTTACACCACGCTTAGCCCAGCTGAGAGCGGAAAGACGCTCCACGGCCGCACAAACGCTCTTTAACAGCAAACTTTCCCCAGCCCCCGGAGGGACGACAGGCTTCACCGCTCACGGTTTGTTTTGCTCCCAGCCGCCCCGCTGCGCAAAAGCGCGGAGACCCGAGGATATGCCCAGCAAATTTCGGAGGAGATCCTCCCCGTCCCTCCCCCGCGGGCACGCTCCCCAAAGGCGCCGCTTTCCCGCGGGATCTCCCTTTTCCCAGCCCTCCCCACCACCCCCGGGCTCTCACCTTTGTTGCCTTGGCCCTTGGGTCTCTGGCGCGGCGGCGCGGCATGGAAAGAGAGAGAGCGAGCGGTGAGTCAGGGGGGCGAAGCGGCCCCGGCGCGGGCGGGGAGCCCGGCGAGGCGCGGCCCGGCCCGGCGGGGGGAGGCCCAGCCGCGCCGCAGCACAATGGAGCCGCGGCCCTGAGGCGGGGAAGGAGGGGAGGGGAGGGGAGGCCGCGGCCGCCGCCCGCCCCAGCCCGGCCCGCGCCCCCGCCGCTAGGCCCCGAGCCGCGGCCTCGCCTAGCGGGCCAGGCCCGGCGCCGCGAGGGGGAAGGCCGGGCGGTGGCGGCGGGGCTCCTACCTGCTCCAGGAGGCTGCTGGCCGACATGGCTCCGCGGCGGGGCTGCGGGCGGGGCGGGGCGGGGCGGCGGGCGGCGGCGGCGGCGGCTTTGTCCGGGCGCGGGCGCGGCGCGGCTGCCTGGCGGACTCCGACTCGCCCGCGGCTGGCTGGGGCGACGCTCTAGCCACCCCCTCGCCTCTCCTTCCGGCCCGCGTCTATGGCCCAGGCCCGCCGCCTCGCGCCCACACGCGCTCCCCGGGCGTCACGCGGCACCGCGCGAGCGCCGCGCTCCCAGGCACAATGGCGGGAGGGGGGGGGGCGCGGTGCATGCCGGGCCGGCGGAGGACCGGTGGGATGAGCGCCCCCCCTCGGCCGGGCGCGACAGCGCAGGTGGGGGGGTGTGGGCGGGGCCGCTCTTAAAGGGCCAGGCGCCCCCACTGCCCAGCTGCGCTTTTCCAGCAAAAAAATGGTAAATCCCAGGCCCGGCTGCACACACATCCCCGCCCCCCCCGCTCTGTCGCACCCCAGTATTTCAGATCCCCCCTCCCCGTGCTCAGGGCACGGCCCCCAGCCCAGCCGTGTGTGGGGGAGGACGCGGGGCCATCACAGCCCCCCGGGACCCCAACCTGTCAAGGGGCACCCCAGCCCCCAACCCCCAAGGGCCCAGCCCCTGCCCCAGGCAAGATCTGCTGTGAGCCCGGATTGGAGGGGGGGTGGGAGGGTGGTGTCCCCAAAAGGACCCCATGGTCCCTCCCCAGCCAGGGGGAAGGCGGTGGGGAAGGGAGCGGAGGCTGCTGGAGGTGGAGGGAGGTGGATCCCCCATCCAAAATCCACGGGTGTTTCATTCCCCAACACCCGTGTGAGGCACGTGGGGTTTGCTCTGAGTTCCCACCGTGCCTCGGCTCCATTCCACGGCTCCAAACTCCTCCGGGAAGCCAGGGAAAGGCTTCCCCACCGGGCAGGGGGTCCCAGCAGCAGCCCGCACCCCTCAGCGGCTGCGGGCAGGGGGATCCCCTGTGTGGGAGCCGCCGTCTTTCACCTACCCACCAATAAACCATTCAAGCATAGTTCGATTTTTCCTTTTAATGCAAAAAATAGCCAAACACATCTTCCTTCCCCCTCCCCAGGTGTGTTTCCTTTGCTGTTGTTTTGCTTAATATTTCCAGCCAAGCAGCTCCCCCCCTCCCAGCCCCCCCAAACCTCCGCAGCTCTAACAGCGCCCGGCGCTTCCCCCCTTCCATCTTCCCACCGCAGCGGAGCCCAAAGGGACCCCGGCCACCAAAAATAAAATAAAAAAAAAGAGGGAAAGAGGGAAAACAGCGGAGCGCGCGTTATTTCAGCAATGTGCCGCTTCTAATCCTGCCAAGAGATTATAGGAAGAAAGAAGAAAAAAAAAAAATACAAAAATAAAACCACCAAACAAGTAGCAACAAGCACGGAGCAGCCCCAGCACACAGTGTAAACAGAAGCTGCCCCGATCCGGAGTCCAGCTCTCCCGGAAAGCAACAGCACAACATGCTTTGTACACCCCAAAAGGTCCCTGCAGCGCTGAGCAGCGAAGGGGGAGGTTGTGGTTTTAAGCTCGAGTTGGTATTTTTTGCCTTTATGCAAAAGATTGAAGTGATCTCGGAGTCTCCAAGCGGCGTTTGCAGCACCGAGCCTGGCCAGGCGGGGAAAGGGATGGGGGAAAAGTGCCATGGGAAGAGGGGGGATTGGGATACAGGGACCCCGAGACCGGCGAGAGTAGGTCCAGGTCTTTGCAGCTGGGAAATCTGGACGAGGGAAGGGAGAGCAAACAAATACAAAAAAAATATAGATATAAAACCAATTTGGGTGGAGGAGGAGGAGGAGGAGAAGATGGACAGTAAAGGGAGCGTTACTGTCGTCTTCCCCAAAGCAAGAATAATAATAATAAAAAAAATCCCAGTTGAGGTGACAGTGAAGAGTCCAACAGAATTCCCTTCCCTGGGGGAAAATAAAAATACAAATGAGGTACCTTTTCCACCCCAAAGCCGTCATCCCTTCCCACAGTCACATCAATGCTCCAGCCACTGGTTATTGTCTCTCTGAAATAAAATAACAGGGGCCAGGGCAGGCCCGGAGCAGAAGCACCATGCGTGCGGCCGGGCCACGGCGCGTTCTTGGCACCGGGAGCCCTCATCCAGTTCCTCCCAGTTGGGTTGTTCAGCAGAGATCCAGTCTCTCCTTGACCCTGCAAGCAGGCGATATTGTTCAGTGCTCCATGGAGACGGAGCCTTTTCCAGGTCTCACGTGTTTCTCCAGCTTTTTTGTTTAAAAAAAAAAAAAAAATTTTATATATATATATAATATACAGTACAATGAAAATATCCATGGAAACAAATGGGGTGGCTGGCAAAGATGCTTAACAAAAAAGCCCAAAATAAAACAAATCCCCAACTCTTCCCCAAACTGACGCTTGCCTTCCCCGCTAGTCCTCCAAGACCACAATCTCCACGTTATGGACCTGGTGCTGATGGTCCTCCACATCTCCCACCACTTTATCCTCAGTCCTCAGCTCCGTCTCCAGGATCACAGCTTTGCCCTCCGACTCGTCCGTGTCCGCTTCGGGGTCTGGCGCCGGGTCGATCTCTATGATGGTCTGCCCGTCGTCCGAGGTGCCTTCCACGGCTTGGATGGTGGAAGTGAGGCCGGACTCCATGGCCACCAGTTCCACGGGGTTGACCACGGCCGCCACGTTCGCCAGGGCACCGCTGTCCTGCATGGCTGCCGAGCTCAGCAGCGCCAGGCTGGAGGATGGGTGGAGGGTGACGGTGTCGGAGGAGCTGGTCTTGGAGGAGGACACCACGGTGGCATATCGGAAGAGCTGGGAGCCAGACGGCAAGGTATGAACAGTCACCGGGCTGGAGCCTTGGCTAATGGTGGCCACCGGGATGTTGCCCACGGAGAACTGTTGTCCAACAGGCGCAATAGCGATGGGCGAGATGACCGTGAACTGAGGCTGCTGGATGGGGGTGGAGGGGCTGAGGACGGTGGCGGAGGCTGGGCGCTGCAGGCGGGGTCTCTTGGGTGGTTTGGGAGCGCTGACGGGCATCAGCACCACGTTCTGGATGGTTTGGGACTTTGCCTTCTGGTCCTTGGCAAGCTTCTTCTGCTCTTCCAGCTGCCGCTCCAGGTCTGCAAAGAGAACGGCTAAGCAGCATGTTGGGCTAGGGCCAGCACGCTGCGGGAGCTCCTGGGGACTTGTGAGCTCCACAACCAACCATTACACCCCATGTTTGTGACAGGAGGTCTCCCAACCACCCAGCTGAGCATGATCTTAGCATTTCACTTGAGATCAAACTGCGCTGAAGGAAAAGGCCAGATTCTCCTGCCACCCGCACAGACCTGGTCGGCGTTCTGCACCCGCTCAGCCTGCTTTGGCCGTCTGTCAGCGCCTGGATAAGGACCCGGCAATGCTCTATACCATGAGAAGATGGGAATTTCTGCTCCCCAGGCTAGACCCACCTACAAAGGAGAGTGGACAACCCCAACCCCCCCTGAGCAGTAGGAACTGCTTCCTGGGCTTGGCTGGGTCCCCTCCCCAGCAGCCGAGCACCTGTACTGGGGACAGGGAGCAGGACTGCTGGGGTCAATGAAACATCCCCCTCAACCCTTGTCTGTGTGAACACTGGAAGTCAGAAGCAGCACAGTAATCTCATTTATCCAGGGCAGTAGGGGACTAGGGCATGCCAGATAAGAACAGGTCCTACAGGACACAGTGAGGAGGGAGACAAATCCAGCAAGTGGCTCTGGGGAATCCAGGTCAGGTTATTGGCTTCAGCTCAGGGGAAGCCGTGGAAGACACCTGATAGCTCCACACCGAAGCAAGCAGACAACTCCGCACCCCATACAGGGAGAAGCTGATTAGCTCGGCACAGCACGGCTCTGCCCGCAGCTCAGATGACTGCTGTGCAGCCCTCAGCTAACAGCACCTACTTCCTAATGCTAATGGAATCAGACTCGCACCCCCAGCACCCTGGCTGCAGCAAAGGGCACAGACTTAGGGCTGTCAAATGCCCCAAGCAACTGCTCACTGCGAGGCAAGGGAGAGGGGAAATTCCACTCAAGCCCTAGAACAGAAAGGGTTTGGGATTGTTTTGGGGCAGCACGTATTGAACAATAACCCAGATATGGTTCATATGTCGAAGGAAAGTCATGTCAGTTCCCAAGAGCAGCAACAGGATGAGAAGCCTTACTAGGTGCTGACTGTACCTGCCAGTGTGTAAAGAAATTGTTCCTCTCCTTGCTCTGTCTGGTTTTTCCTGTTGTCCAGAACCTTTTTGACTGTGTCCATTAGGCCAAATGTGTGGGCGACGTTGTTCAAGACTGCAGCATCTGCAAGGAAAGTGCATGGGACGAGTGCCCAGACCCACAGGTGGGACTCTGTCAGGTACTCAAAAGGTGCTCCTATTACACCAAAAATGTTCTGCTGCTTTTTTGTAAAACTATCTCTGTTCTTTCACAAGGGCTGGCTGGCGAGGGCAGACCCGGCTCCCTCATCCTTCTGACATCCAAGGACTAAATAATCCCATTCACATGATAAAGAAAAATGAAACAGAGATGTGTCACCCAAGCAGCCCAAAATTGCTGCAAATGAAAGCATAATTTGCAATCACAGAGATACAAACGAGCTCTCCACCTACAAATCATCACCCCATGCTGCTGACAGTGTCATTAACATGCCAGCTCCACTGAAAGCTGTGCAAAATTTCTATTATAATCCACTGACTTCAATCATTTACAGCTTCCAAAAGCTGCCACCTACCAGACACAAAGATCCGCCAGCCCAAAGCTAAATTAGAAAATAAAAAAACCATCCTGGGTAAAATGAAGTTTTGTGGCTACATGGATGTTCTCTCAGCAAGAGCATCAACAAGAGGTGCTCTCAAACCCCTTGCTCACAGGGGCATGTGCTGAACTGGATTAGGGAGCTGATCCAAGTTAAAAATAACCCTAAGGAGGGGAGGGGAGTTATTTTTAACCCAGATCAGTTCCCTCATCTGGTTCAGCCCCCCAAACCAGGTTTTCTGGCATGAGTGAAGACAGGACGAGAAGTGAGGGGGCAGGACCTGTTTCAACCTGCACCGTCACAGAGAAAAGTGTTTGAATAACTCTGCTCCGAGAAGTGAATCTGGGCAGGCTTTCCTGAGGGCCAGGAGCTGAAGGCAGTCGCCCGATGGACTCAGCAAGCCGCCAGGATCACTTTGCTGAGGGAGCAGGGTAGCACGTTGAGTCTTTGTGCCCCGTAGTGGTGTAAGCGAACACAATTCACAGTTGGGCAGGCTGAGAGCACACCCAGACCGAGCTCGCATGGCTCCGCTAACGAGCATAACTTGCTCACCACCCTGACTCAATAGCTTTTAACGGTGGGGATGGACCCTTGTCACTTTTTTTTTTTGCCTCCAGCTGCCTTTTTCAGCATCCTTCCCCACCGCAGAGCCAGAGGCTGTGGCTCACAACCTACCTGTCATCTGGAAGGGAGACTGACCCAACCTCTGCTGGACGCCTCTTAGGACTTCTTCTATCTCCTTCTGGATGTTGCACACGACCTCTTCCATCAGCCCCACATCAGCTATTCCTTTCCAGAACATCAGCGTATCCTCTGGCACAAGGAGAGGGGAAAAAGAAGTCAACATGTACAAGCATTTGGCATTTTTCCCATGAGGCTACCTTAAACCTTTCAGGGAAGAGTAACTTTGCAAGATGACTTCTAATCTGGCCATGATGAAAAAAAACCAAAACCCAAACCAAAAAAAAAAA
>JAKFQP010000704.1:77057-88413 GCA_023375905.1 Nycticorax nycticorax | reverse complement strand
GCTGTACAGCCCCAGGAGGGGGGTGTTTCCTCCTTGCATCCTTTTGTAGCCCCCAAAATTGGGGTCCTCCTGGCCTGGGGGATGGTGAGGAGCTGGAGATGCAGGTCTGCACTGGGTGGCTGTGGGGGAAACTGAGGCAGCTCCATCCCTGGTTTCCCCCCAGGGACTGTCCCCAGTGGGGGAAGCAGCCAGAAAAGCCCCCCCCAAAAAAAATGTTTCAGGCAAGGAAAACATTTTGAAGGGGCTGGTCATGCCCGTGGGGTGTCCCCAGAACCATGCCAAATGGGGAAACTGAGGCAGGGAGCAGCCCAGCTGAGCACTCCCCTTCTCTGGTCTCTCCGCAGGGGATGGCTGTGGCCACACGCTGCTGACACCCCACAGCGGCACCCTCAGCTCCAAGAACTACCCAGGCACCTACCCCAACCACACCGCCTGCCGCTGGCGGCTGCGCGCCCCCCCGGGCACCTCCCTGCTCCTGGCCTTCGGGGACGTGGACCTGGAGCCCTCCGAGCACTGTGCCCGCAGCTCCCTCCTGCTCGCCGACCCCCAGGCTGGCACTGCCTACGGTAAGGGGGGGATCCCAGGGGAAACTGAGGCAGCACCCGCCGAGGAGCTGAGAGTGGGGTGAGGTTGGGGGTGATTCATATTATGTAAAGTCCAGGATAAGGAGAGCATCAGGAAAATCTGGCTTTTTAGCTGATTTCATCATGGGGAGGGTGGGTACCCAAGGAGGGGGGTACCCGAGGAGGGGGGTACCTGAGGACAGGGGATACCCAAGAATGGAGGTACCCAAAGAGAGGGATATCCAAGGAGGGGGGCACCCGAGGAGGAGTGTATCTGAGGATGGGGGTACCCAAGGATAGGGGTTCCCCAAGTACAGGGGATATCCGAGGAGGGGGATATCCAAGGGGAGGGATATCTGAGGAGGGGGGTACCCGAGGAGGGGGGTACCCATGGAGGGGGCTGTTGCCAAGCTGGGGGGGCAGCATCCAGTTGGGACCAGATGCAGCTGTCGATTAATTAATTCCATCTGCCCAGCCACGGCCCAAATGCTTCCAGGATTTTCCTGGAGTGATTTAATGGTCTTGGAGGGATTTGAGAGCACCGGGAGCGCAGCGGGTGCTAGGGGAGATGTCTTGGGAGGAGGGGAGGAAGCCTCACTGCTGGGGTGTCGATGGGGTGGGAAGGAGGAGCAGCCCCGAGGCCCGGTGAGGGGCAGGGGACGCTATGGGAAATGTGAGGTGGAAAGGAGCCGGTTTAAATCCACCACTGCTCCTGGGACGAGGATTTTTCCCTGTTCTCCAGGGTATTCACCCTTTCCGGGCTGCTACCCAGAGGGGTGACAGCACATGAGGTCCTCGGTCCCCATCCCCTCTGCTGTGGCCTTGGGGACACGTTTGTCCCCATCTCCCAGGACCTCAAAGCCCAGAGACTGCCTGGCCCAGGCTGAGGGGAGCAATGCAGGGAGCAATGCAGGAATGGGGGGACCCCCTGGTGACGCTCCCGGGGGGGCTGGCAGAGGTGGCTGGGCACCTGCAGCCCCTTTGGGTGCCTTCACCAGGGCCATGCCTGCCGGCGGGCGGGGGCTGATACAGGGCTGGGCCGGGGTCCCGCTCCATCGCCCGCGGCTGACGCCGGCCCTTGAGAAGTCCCAGATGTTTTTCGGGAAGCGGCTGGAGCAGGCGGAGGCTGTGGGCTCCCCGACGCTGACTCAGACCCAGTGTCTGGCGCCCAGCCTGATCCTGCATGGGGACGTGCCGGGGTCCCCATGNGAGCTGGGCGGGCAGGTCACCCTGTCCCGGGAGAAGGGGATCACGCTCTACGAGTCGGCCTTCGCCAATGGGCTCCACTCCAAAAGGTGGGCAAGGGGGAGCAGGGGCTGGGGACCCTGTCTGCACCCCGCACCCGGCCATGGGACCCATCCGCGCTGACACTGGGGACCTGCCACCCCTCGATTTTGGAGACCCCCAGGATTTGTTCACCTGGGGACCTCCCCCATCTGATGCTCCCCCTGCTTTTGTCCCCGCAGGGGATCCCTCTCTGAGAAGCGGCTCATATTCCACAAAGGTATTTTTTTCCCATGTTCCCTGAAATTAAGCCACGATTCTGGCTGCCAAACCCGGTGCCACCCCCCACCCCTTGCCCAGCTGGGGGTCCCAGGCTCCCAACCTGCTGTCTCCCATTGCCAGCCTGCGGCGATGCGCTGGAGGTGGCCACCTTCAACGCCTCGTCCTGGTGGTACGAGGTGGATGCACTGGGGCAGGATCGAGCCTGGGCGGCCGAACGGGCAGCGCTCAGCACCGCTGGCCGCTCCTGGGCGGCTGAACCTGGCTCCCAGGCTGCCTGGCTGGAGCTGGACCTGGGCACCCGCAGGAACGTCACAGGTGAGTGCTGGCCAGCGGGACCCCATCCCTGTCCCCAGGCCACCCTGACCCCTGTCCTCCCCATGGTGACATGGGTGCCAGCCTCACTGCCCCCCCAAAAAACTGCCCAGAGCCATTGCAATCCCCTCCCCAACACGCAGGAAGGATTGGAGCTCCCTGTGCCATGCTTATACTGGTGCAAACTGGGATGCAGACAGCACCAATCCCCCCTGCCCTGGCTGTCCCCCGTCCCGTTTTTGTCCCCGCTGTCCCTGGCCCCCCATCCGCAGCCGTTTCTGGGATGAACAAGTTAATATTATGCTCTTGCATCTGGTGCCAGTGAGCGCCTTTTGTTTGGCCGGAGCCTGCCGAAAGTGGGGGCTTTGTGCGGCGGCGGCTGGCGACTGTGGGGAGGAAAATGGGGACATTGTCCGGCCGGAGGCTGGAGGCGGGAGGAATGCGGGGCTGGCAGCCGGGGCCGGAGGTTATCGGCTCCTGAGGGCAAAGTGGGGGGTCCAGCACTTGATTCTGCCACCCAAATCCCCTCCTGGGGGTGGAGGGAACCCTGGGGGGGCTCCCTATTGGGGTGCCATGTCCTGCCCCTCTGGTCCCCTCCCAGCAGGGACTGCAGAATGCCAGAGGTGGGGGTTATTCTGGCTGGGAAAGCTCTGCTCCCTGCAACGGGGCACATCCCGGTGTGAATGGGACACAAGGCAGCCCCCCCAAGTCCTTCCCCAGCCCTGCACCCCCTGACTGACAGCAGGGCCCCCCCTGGGCTCGCTCCTGCACCGACAGGCATCATCACGAAGGGCTCCTCCGAGCAGTACGACTACTACGTGACGTCCTACCGGGTCTCCTCCAGCCGCGACGGGAAGAACTGGAGACCCTACAGAGGCAGCAGTGGCCAGGAGGACAAGGTGGGCGTGGGGGGGGACACAACAAGGGGGGGTGATGCAGACCCCCTGCCTGCCAACATTAGGCCATCAACACCCTCACCACACTCTCCATCAGGTCTTTGAAGGAAATGCCGACAGCCATGGGGAGGTCTCCAACGCCTTCATCCCCCCCATCGTCGCCCGCTACATCCGCATCACGCCCCAGAGCTGGCACCAGCGTGTGGCCTTGAAGGTGGCCCTGGTGGGCTGCCAGCTGGCCCGGGTCCGCGCGCCCCGGCCCTACGGTGAGCCCCGCTCTCACCCCACACCCCCGCTATGTCCCAAATGTCCCCCAGGGACCTCTGCCTCCCTGCGCACCCGGTGGTGGTCCCACACTCACTGCCCCTGCTCTGCCCCACAGTGCCCAGCGTCCCCACGGAGGTCCCCATCCCCACCAGCCATCCGACCAGCCGCACACCCATCCCCGGCGTCGCCCTGGACCCGGAGAAGGCAGGTGGGTGCCATGGGGGGGGCTGTCCCTGAGGCGCAGCATCATCTTGTGGGTGCTCCAGCACCGACAGACCCACTCAGGCTTTAAAATCCCCCCATGACAACACATTGATTTTCCTTCTCTGGTGGCCCCGGGTGGGCTCCCGGCACCCATGGGTGCAGAGGGGTGGGATGGGTCCCCCAGGAGCTGACACTGCCCTCCCTCCCCAGGCTCCACGCTGCTGATGATGCTGCTCATCGGCGGCTTCTTGCTCCTCTGCTCCAGCCTCCTGCTGCTGGCTTTCCTCTGCCGCAGGAAGAGGTGGGTCCCATCCTGCCCCCCGCTTCACCCTGGGGTGCCCAGCATGGCCCCGTTCGGCCGCTCGCTGGGTACCGAGGGGCGCAGTGGGTGCGAGGAGGTGGGCACGGGGTGGCTGGGACCCCTCACCCACCTCTCGCTCTCCCCTGGGCAGGAAGCCGGCGGCGGAGCTGAACTGTGGGATCACGAAAGGTAAAAGGGCCCCCAACCCCTCCCTGGGGGGGGTCCTGCCAAGCCATGAGCTGTCCCACCCCCGGGGGCACCCGGCTGCCCCCCCAGCACGGCACTGCCTGTCCCCAAGGGATGGTGTGTGGCAACGGGGGGGGTTTTGCTGTCTGCTCAGGGTACCCCAAACTGGAGTCGAGGCAGGCGTGCTCCCTGCAGAGCCTACCGCCCCCCGGCTCCGCGCTGGCCTCCTTCCCCACAGCAGCTGCGCCGGGGGACCTCAGCGGGATCCACTCGCCAGGTAATGAGGACGTCAGGGTGCAAATGGGTCCCTCAGCTCAGAGTCGTGTGTCCCCCGCTGCACCCTGGGGTGCCCATTTGCTCCCCCCAGCACCAGTCTGGTCCAACCCCTGTTCTCCACCATGGCCCTGTGCAAAAGGGAGACCCTGGCAGGGCTTCTTATTTATCATCATTATTACTATTCTCATTATTATTACTATTATTCTGCCTCAAACTGCACTGTGGCCACTGGAAGGTGGCCAGAGGGCAGCAGGCGCCCCGCTTTATCCCCGTGGGGTGGGTGCCCTGCCCCGGCTGGGTTTTGGCATGTGTCTGGGGGCTCCAGATGGCTCTTGGGGGGGGCCAGATGTGCCTGGTCTTTCCACCCATCACACCCACGGGTACCCCCCAAAGCCACCCGCATCTGGATCAGCACCGTGACCCCTTCAGGGCCCGCGGGGGTGGTCCCCCGCCGCCCCCCGCTCACAGCCCGGCACCCCGCTTGCAGAGTACGCCGAGCCGGACCTGCTGCAGCTCAGCCCCAGCAGCCAGACCGGCCCCTCCACCTTCAAGCCGCTGCCGGCCGAGGGCTACGCGCTGCCGCTGGTCCTGGGCCACTACGACGTCCCGGGAAAATACCACGAGTACGCGGAGCCGCTGCCGCCCGAGCCCGAGTACGCCACGCCGTTCAGCGAGCCCGACGGCACCCGCCGGAGCCCCGGGGGCTTGGCGGGGCTCCCCGCTCCCCCGGTGCGGTACGATGCGCCCGCCCCGCGGCCTGGGGAGCTGCCCGCCGGGGAGGGCCCGCTCGGGGGGCTCGGCCGGGCCTGGGCGGAGCGGACTGCGAGCCCCGCGGGGGACGGGGACGGCGCCCTCGCCCGCCTCTACCACGAAGCCTTGTGAAGCCGCGACGGGAGTGGCGGGCCCCGGGGCGAACCCTCCCCGCGGCGCCGGGGGATCCTTTAAGCACAATCGTATTTAAATATATATCTATATGTGTACATACACGTGACGTCTGCACGCGCGCATCGCTCCCTCCCCCCGCTTTTCTCTCTACCGTTGACGCTTCGCGGGGCGCCGGAACGGGCGGTTACCGGCGACCCCCTCTGCAAAAATTGTGCTTCCGAAATCTCTTGATGTCGATTCCGCGGGGGCGGCCGCGGGGCCCCCCCGTGCCACGCACGGCAGAAGCCCTTTTTAAAGCTGCGCCTTCCGCTCGCCGCCGCGGGAAAGCGCCCGGGTACTACTCAGCTCACGGCGAGGCGTCCCTACCACCTGAATGACAGCACCCATTTCTCTCTTTTTCCTCTCTTTCTTCCCGCTTGTCACCGCTTTTTCTGCATTTTTTTCCCCCCCAAAAAACGCCGTTTCCCCGCCTCGCTGCCCCCAAAGCGATATGCAAATAGCGCAAGGCATGCTGGGTTATCCTCCCGCCGCGCCCTCCCCGAGCAGGCGTCTTTGGCGGGCTGGCACGGGTGCGCATGCGCAGAGGAATACCGTCGATTGGTGGTGCTGAGAAGCGTTTCCGGGTGGCGGCGGGCGGTGCCCCCGGAAGCGCTCGGGGTGCGCGGCGGAGGGAGCGCAGCCGGCGGCGGTGCCTCGGTCCGCCCGCGGGTCATGGGGAGGTACGGGGCGCTCGGCGGGTCCTTCCCCCGGTGGCGGGAGGCTCCGGATGTTTTACGCTGGCTTTTACATACGGAGGGGCCCGGGGGAGGGCGCGGCAGGCTGTGCCCCGCCGCTCCCCGGGCCGGGCCGCGGGAGGGCCGGGCCTGCAGCCGGTGTTCTCGGAGCCGGTCAGCAGCCGGGGGGGGGAGTCCCGGGGCCTGAGGGGCGGCCCCCGCAGCCCTGCCAGGCGGGGCGCGGCCCGGGGCGGGGCGGTGTCGGTTCCGGGCGGCTGTCGGTGACCTTGGCTCTTCCCGGCGGCTCCGGCCGCGGCTCCCCGGCAGCCGGCGGAAACGTTTTGCAAGGGGAGGAGGTGTCATTCGGTCCCGTAACGGCGTCCCCCGTGGGCAGGCGTGGGGCTGGCGACCTCTTTAAGCTGGTGGCTGGGAAGGTGCTGGAAGAAAACCCCTCTGAGCGGTGTGCGTGGGGCTGTCGCCTCCCCGGGTGCCGGGTGCCGGTGCTCCAGGGGTGCCGGGCGAAGCTGGAGGCCCTGCATGGAGGAGGAAGAGGTCTGAGTTATGCTTCGGCATCTGACAAAGGCATCCCGGGGGGGAAAAATTACTTAATTATTTGTTCCCTTTTAGCTAGCGCACCTGATGGATAAGGGCTTGTAACAGATGCTTCCTCTGTAAGAGGAAAGCATAAGAGAGGGCTTTGTCTCACATTTACATTAACTAAAGCAAAACCCAAGCACTTCCCCACTTTTTTTCTATTAACAATAAAGAGGCACCCAGACAGGATGGTCCTTTGCAAAACTATTTAAATATTTGGTGAAAATCCTTAAGTCTTAATGGACGTGGGAACCCCCCTTCCCCCGAGCACTGCAGGGAACGTGCCGAAGGTTTGTTTGGCTTGAAGGTAGCTTTAATTACAGCTGTAAGCCTGTGCTGTCAGCGCTAATGAGTTACAGCGGGTCGGTGGTGCTAATTGTGGCCACCAGGCCTGTTCCTGCCATGGAGGGAAGCTGCTGTCGCAGAGCTCCGGGCTCACCTGCACGTCACTGCTGACCGCTGATACCGAGATAACTCTGTCTTCTGACAGAAAAATGGAATTCAGCCACGTTTCTGCTCCCGCTTCAGGATCCTGGGAGATGCCTCATCCTCCGCAGCAGCATACGCTCAGGATTGTCTAACATCTTCCGATAGATAAACCCTCTCACCCTGCTGCAAGGACAGCGCGTGCTCTTTCGCGTGAAGCTATTGCCTCTCACCATCTTACGATAGAGTGGGTGATATGAAAAATATCTGGTGTTCCTGTAGGAATGAGAGTTATATGGAAGAGAGGAGGAAGCGAGAGTAGGTTAACGCTGACTGCTGACGTACTGGGAAGGCTTTGGAAAATGGCCTCTCCGTTTGCTGGCCCCACAGCGGTTGCTGATGTAATTAAAGATCTAGACACTCAGATAGCTGTAAGTAAAGCGCTGGGGCTTGCCACGGGGCTGGCATGTGGGATTTGCCCGTTAGTTTTGTGTTTGGTGATCTTACCGGCACACAAAGGGTGCGGTAAGATCCGCAAATAAATGAACAAAATGACTTTATGCTAATAAAGTGCATTCTGCCCAAGGATTTTGATGCTTTCTCCCCTGCATGGTGGGTAAGAATTCCTGCTTTGTGGATTTGTAAACTGAGGCATGGGTTGAGCAGCCAGAGATCAGCCTAAGCTAAAACCAAGATTAGCACACAGAGGTCTCTCCTGATCTTGTGCTCCTCATCCAGAAATGCCATCTGAGGGTTTTAGACTGTGGATGTGATGGTTTTCCCTCGTTAATTAGTTACAATTGAGCTAGGAATTTGCTGAGGGCGCTGCAGAAACGTGTCTTGGATATAAATTCTCCGAAAAGGGCTCTGTGTCTGTAGGTGCAGCAGTGCATGAGTGTGCCTTGGAATGAAGCACTAAAGCAGCCGCTTCTAAGTACTCCCGTGTGATTTCTGGTTTGTGTTTTGGTATGAATTAATCCAGACTAACAAAGCCTGCCCTGATGAGGGGAAAATGTCTGTTTTTAGCTCAGGTACCAGGTGCTCTGTTCATCCCTTTGTATGCAAACGCGCTGTAAAGCTGTTTAAACAAACTCTTCTCTCCTAAGTCCACCCTGAAACATGCACGGGCTTTTCAGAAAAAAAGCAGCTGCTTCTCACCCGTCTCCGGGCCCAACAGCAGCAGCCGCTGGGTGAGGGGCTTTTACACCAAACTGTTCATTAAATGCTCATTTCACGCGACAAAGCTGTCCCTGCTGCCCACACCACTTGTGGGGGTGGAAGGCCCAGGGTTTGGACGCGTTTCCTTTCACAGAGCAGTGAGGACAGAGCAGAGCTTTGTTGAGCCTGGATTTTAGAGCCCTCGAGCCATGAAATACAGTGGTTGCCAGTCAGTCTGTGTGCTAGCTTAATGGCCAATAACCCGAATACCTTTAGGCACCGAAGGGTGAACCTGGAAGATCTGAGTAACTAGTTAAGCTGTCACAACCCACTTCTGGTTCACCGGTAACAGCTCGGTAAATCTGACTTCATTTACCGCAGCTGTCGGTTGCATGGTGCGGGAAGAACAAATCGAAGGTGTGCGTGTGTTTCTCTGTCGCGTTACCCCTGAGTACCCAAACTTGTGCTCTCAGAACTGAAAACAAACCCGATGTTGTCAAGCCCACATTGAGGGATCGCTGCGGGTCAGGCTTGAAGTGTGGTGTTGCCGAAAGCGAGACCTCCACCCTGCGGCACACACCCAAGGGAGCTTGAGCCCTGACTTCTCCTCAGGCCCGTGGAGTGTGGAGATGAAGACTCAAACGCTGCGCCTGCTGTTCCCCTGCATTTGCTGCCGCGGGAGCAGGCCGTGCCCTTTAGTTAAATCTTCTTTGGGTGGTCTCTTCCTCGAAGCTGTTTGTGGTCCAAGTGAAATGTGTTCAGAAAGGCCCTGGCCGGAGGGTGCAGGGTGGACACACGTGTGGGATTCAGCCTGAGGCACGAGCCAGCGGGTCAGTGCCAGGCAGAGCTGCTGCTTCTCAGCAGTGCGCTGCGTGCAGCCGCTGCGCTTCTCGTGGCAAACTTCATATTCCATTTACCAGGGAATGTTTGCTCTTCTTCTAAACACTGCTCCTCCTTTCTTGCTGCGTCCAGAGACACTTGGTCTTCAAGAAACCTCTGGGCCCTGTCAGGACACTGCAGTTTACTCTGGACAAACACGTGATCGCCCCGTTGAATTCCTTCTCTCTTTGCTAACTGTGGCTTTCGTTTCCTTTTCCAGTTGATTGGTTTGGGTCCCCACAACCCCAAGAAGAAGCAGGACCTAGATAAGCTTTATGATCTAAAAGCTAAAGCCCAACAGATTATGAACCAGTTTGGCCCTTCTACCTTGATCAACCTCTCCAACTTCTCCTCGATAAAGCCAGAACCAGCCAGCACTCCCCCGCAGAGCTCCATGGCCAACAGCACCACCGTGGCAAAGATGCCGGGGACGCCCAGCGGCGGAGGACGGCTCAGTCCTGAGAGCAACCAGGTAATTTCATCCCCAACTTTAGGACAGCTGGGGAGACGCTCAGGCCTGCCTGTGGCTTAATTCCTGTCCAACCTGAAATTACTGGCAAGATCTTAATGTCTGTGAAAGTATCAGTTACTGAATGAGCAAACATCTTCCTGTATTTCTTCCCTCCCAGGCACTTTCAGGCTGGATGGGGTATGGACACTGTAGGTCTAGAGGTTTTTTTCAGTCTCAGGAAAATGAATATTGGGGGTGTGATTGGGAAATTGTTTTCAAATGTGGTTTAGATGGGAGAAATAAAAGCACAGGTTTGTAGCCTCCATCTCACTGGGGTGGTGCAAGAGGCAGCATCGCTGCCAGGAGCTGCTGACTTGCGTGTTTGCTTGCTGTGGTGTGGAGTCTCTGACATGCGTAAAATACACTGGTGCTCAGCAAGTGCTCCAGGAACGCACCCTGATCTCTCTGAGGGCTTCGTTGATGCCGTGACCTCTCTGGGAAGTGAGTGTCCCCCAACACAAACACAGACAGCAGTTCCGCCGTCAGTGTAGGGGAACCAGGAAGGGCAGGAATTTCCCATGTGTGCCTGGTGCATCTGACCAGGCTGACAGATCAGTGATAACTTTCATCCGTATCCTATAGGACTAAGTGTCCTGCTGTTGTTCAGCAGCAATAAAATATCTGCTCCCTGCCATGTTTGGGCTGAGAGGGTGCTGCCTCCTGCCCTAGAATAACCCAGCACTTGCATATCTCTCTGTTTTCCATTTGAAACGGTAAAGCTGATAAGCACTAGAGCCATAGAAATACTTCCTTTGTGCCCTGAGCACAGATTTAGTCACTGATATGGTGCTTGCACTTGCTGTCTGCCTCTTAAGACTTCTGGTTTTGCCTTTTTTCCTCCCTTGCCAGCAGCCTTGCTTCAGCCTGGTGGCATTTTAGTGATAGTTTAGCACAGGAGACTTATTTATCCTGGCCTGCTGCATTCCACTTTGGTTTGGAGCAACCACTGGTGCTTGAAAACGACTCCTTAGCACCTGATATTTCTTATCTCTGCCATTCCTGAACTGATACGCTGCACAACCCGTGTGACTTGGGCCTGGGGAGCAGTGGGGGAGGAGGTCTTTTGTGGCTGTGCTGCGTGGGCAGCTGCTTTGCTAAAGCAGGGCAGTAAATCATTCCTCTTCTCCCACACGCTCAGGTTTTAACCAAGAAGAAATTGCAGGACCTGGTGCGTGAAGTGGATCCAAATGAGCAGCTGGATGAAGATGTGGAGGAAGTAAGTACTGACCCGTGGCAGGGGCTGCAGAAAGAGCTAATCTGGGAATTTTCACGGCCTGGTGGCCCTTTGTCCAAGGCAGGGAGGGTTGGTTCATATAACACTGCTGTACTCTCATGTTAGCTGCAGCCTTCAGCCATCTGTGACTGTTTCCGTGTCCCAGTGTCCAGAAGGGTTTTAAAACAGCGATTATAGCAAACGCCTTTGACGTACTAGCTTCTGCAGGTTCATTTTCGTGCTTTCCGCGTTATTTCATCTGCCCAGTACTGATAAGACCTCTTGTTGTCCCTATTCTGGCACAGATGCTGTTGCAGATCGCCGATGATTTCATAGAGAGCGTGGTGACGGCCGCCTGCCAGCTTGCACGGCATCGCAAGTCCAACACCCTGGAAGTGAAAGACGTCCAGTTGCATCTTGGTGAGTGATTGGGGTTGGGTTTTTTTCCCCTCAGCTGAGAGCTGGG